>CATIWJ010251499.1:0-15268 GCA_949640765.1 Croton laevigatus | reverse complement strand
TGGTGACTGGAAGGCCCTGTAACGACTTGTGACTCACTGTGACGACTCGCAACTGACCAAATTTAGTCATTGATTTGTAAACTTTATCCATTATATACATGTAACTCATAAATCATTGGAATAACCTTAAATGTGTTTCTAATTGATATTCTTCATTGATTGAAAGTTTTAAAAGGGTATGCATGACGGATTGTGATTTGATAATGAATAGTAATAATGGAAAATAAAAATGTGAGTAAATATGAAATAGGGAATGTAAATGAGAAGGTTAAAATAAATAATTGTACCGATAGAGGAAAATGGAAGTATGCAATAGGTAGAATAAATGAACTAAATATAACTTGATGAATATCTAACGATAGAAAGTAAAAGTAAATAAATAAATATAGTTTCATTAATTCAACATCGAATAAAGAAATAGATAAAGTGATTAGAAATCTAATAACATAGAGTGGGGTTAGAATGGTAGTGAGATGAATTAAGATGAGTTAATGAAAAGGTAATTAAGTTAGTAAATGAATAAAGAAGTACTGCAAATGAATAAATAACTAGAGAATATAATTAGAGTAGTCAAAGCAACGAGATGAATCAGAGTGCGCAGCAAGTATAGTAAAAATAATAGACTATAGTATAATAAAAATATTAAAATGGCTTTAAATAAAATAAATAGGGGATTAACCAAGTTATAATTTGACTGAATTAGATAGCATCGGATTTAATGAGCCTTCGGATGCGTAAGGAAAAGCATATGGCAGGTGACATCAAAGCAGGTTTGATACTTTACCCATACTTGATTACGTGTGAACATATGTGCTATGATGATGTGACTTGAAATGTTGTAATGATATGTTTGCTGTGATTGCCCTATGTGTTGATATGAGAATTGTTGCTTAATATTTATGATTATATGAGTAAAGTATCCACTGAGCTTATCGCTCAGCAAGTTAGTGTTTGCTAACTTGTAGGTTGTGAAGGATCGGAACGGAAGTCAGTCGAGAGGATCATCAACAGAACTACTAGAAGTTAGAGTAGCGTGGCATATACTGATAGATTGTAAAAGATAAAATGTAAATTGTAAAAAGATTATGTTATTTTGTAATATAATATTGTTTAATAAAAATTTTAAAGGTTTGTATACCGTTCGAAGCTCATGTGTAATCCCTCTTATAGGTCTACTTCGGTAGGTGTATAAGGGGTGTTACATAATGACAAAATATATGAGTGGAATGATCGTGTTTTCAGTGCTTAGGATGTCTTCGCATTCGGTAATTTAAGGAACCTTTTGGAGGTTCTTTTTGAGTCGAAAAATGCTACCCTCAAGAACCCTGTTGTTTGAGAGTATATAGTAAGTTAGATGGAGTTTAAAGAAGATAAAAGAAAGAGGTGCGAAATGGAAATGAGTGAACTGAGAAATGAAGCCCTACAAAATTGCTTTATAGTGAGATTATATGCATATATTATTCTGTTTAACGCTCACTATGTTATTTAATATGTTATCTTGTAATGACATGTTGAAAACTAAAGGAAGTGATGAGAATTTAATTGTTGTTCGCGTTATGGTGCAGAGCATACTCTAGATCTAGGAAATGAAGCTCAGAGCACGGGTGTTAGCAACGGATAAGGACAGGTTGATGAGAGAAAAGACAGAGATAGAAAAACTTTACAATGTTTATCGGGAGAAAGTGAGGTAGGCAGAGGATGGCTTAAAACAGGCAGAGGATAGCTTAAAAAAGAGAGTAGGTCCAAGAAAGAAAAGCTGAGAGAAGCGTAGCAGTAAATGGAAAAGGAACTTGAGAACCTGAGAAAAAGGTTAGAAGATGCCAAAACATAGCAAAATAGGGAAAAAGCCTAAGGTGACAACTTAGAAAGGCAGCAAAAGGATCAGATAACAGCGGCCAAAAATAGGAAGGATCAGGTATGGAGTAAAAAACTCACAAAAAAGCAGAAGAAACATACGGCAAAAATGTTGTCACTACAAAAAAAGGTCAAGAAGTTAAAGAAGGACATATAAAGGGCTGAAACGACTGCTGTGGAAAGCTTGGGAGAGCTAATTAGCGATATGAGGTACCGGATATGTGGGGAAGTAAAAATGCATCTAAAAGGAGGTTGGCTACAAGACCCAGGATTCCTTTTCCACATAATGCTTACGGCAGTAGCTGCTACAGGTGAAGAAGAAATAAGACAAGAAGAGAGGCAACAAAAGGGAACCGACGAAGGGAAGGTGGAGAAAGAGAAAGCAAATGATCTAGAGAACCGATTAGAAAAGGCAGGCAAGGAGGGAAACATGAAAAGAAAGAGAAGACAGATGAAAAGCAAAGCGAGAGCTAAACAAAGTCGAGGGATGAGATAGGAGAAGGCGGAGAAGCATCAAAGCTAAAGACGATAGTGCACAATTGTATTTGATTTGTCTTATTTGTCCTGTCTAATCGTCCTTAAAATTGTTGAGATGTGCGACCATTGGGTCAATAACACAAAAGGCGGATATGAAGATTCCTTCACTTATTTAAACTTTTAAATATGTGATAATCGCGCTTTAATGTTTTAGACTCTTGCGAGTTCGAATAATTATATAGAAAATCGCTTAACGTGTAACAGATAAAAGGTCTAGCGGTTGGGGTCGAGATGTTGGATCGACATGGCCCTCATATGCCGTGCTTGAAAACATCATGAGACAGTTATACTCGAATAACCAATTAACGCATGCTTGTTATGCGCAAATAAGAATGTACACAAGTTTAAGTGTTCAGGTATCCTATAAGCTAATATCCATTTCGACAACTTTTTATTTCCATTTACGAGGTTTGAGGGTATGACCAGAATGTGGTATGAATTAACATTTGGATCACTTCAAATTATAAGAGATGAGAGTGATCGAGGGACGACCTCTCGTGTATAATAACATGGATAAAATAGTAAGATTATTCAAACGCAAGGTAAAGACAGAAATATACCATGGTGACAATAAATGTGAATTTATTTCTCTATACCAAATACAACACAGTATAGTCATATGTGTAAGATCCCACATTGATTATGGATTGAAATTAGATATAATTTATAAGTTAGACCAACTAACTACTTAGTTAACTTGGATTAACCATTTTAAGCCAGTAGATTTAGGCCTAAATAGTTGACTAAGGTAGTTAGGTGGATCTTTTGCAAGCTTATGCGGTCAGACTCCGGTCTAGCTGCACGCCGAGGCCGTGACAATATAGCTATAAGCCAATAAGCCAATCATTACGGTTTGAGAAAGTTAAAGTTGCTATTGATGTTCCTCTATCACCAGAGCAACAGGTCTAGCAATATTAAATTATAATAGTTAAGGATTTGGAATACTGCTTCTAAGTCACGAACATGCTCCTCAATAAATTTACTCGTGACAATTATATTGTCCACGTACATTTCAACATTCTTTCCTATCAAATCCTTGAACATTTTATTAACAAGTCGTTGATAGGTTGCCTCAGCATTTTTGAGGCCAAAGGGCATAACTCTGTAGCAATAAGTAGCTCTTTTGGTGATAAAACTAGTCGTTTTAGCCTTATTCGGATTCATCATTATCTGGCGATAACCACTAGCTGCATCTATTAAGGAATAGAAAATGTACCTAACAGTAAAATCAACCAAATTATTAATATTAGGCAGAAGCTAGGAGTCCTTAGGATAAGCTTTATTAAGGTCGGTGAAGTCCACGCACATACGCCATTTACCATTTGCCTTCTTTACCATAACAACATTGGCCAGCCATTCGGCGTAATCGACCTCAGTAATAAATCCCGCCTTTTCCAACTTAGCGACCTCCAACTTAATCGCTTCTTGTTTGTCCTTAGAATGCTGTCATTTCTTCTAGACAACAGGAGGGTAAGACGGATCTATACTCAATTTATAGGTAATAATCGAGGGATCAACTCCTATAATATCTTCCGACCTCCAAGCAAAATAATGGGCTTTGCTCCGAAGGAAGCCCCTTATCAGTTCAAACTTCTCGCCAAGGCTTGCTCCTACTTTGGCCGTCATTCCATCTCCTAACATGATCTGTTGAAGCTCTTCTGCTAATGTCGCTTGTTCATAAGGGAGATGTCCATCACGAGGGTCAAGGAGTTTATTACTTTCTGCCTCAGCAGAATGGGACAAAGGAGAGTACAAACGAAGGGGGCGGTCTTACCAAACACCAAAGGTTTGCCGCTCTTGACCTATACATCAAAGTCGGCTGGGGTCATCCCGTTGTCAACCTTTACATCCACAACCTTAACATTAGCTGTAGATTATTCAGAGCTGAGGTCTACTATTGACTTTGCCGAAGCTTCTGAAGACTCGCAATGCTTGATCATTCCTCTAAACGATTCAACAACCAAAGCCTGCCCTTCATTAACAGTTATCACGTCACCCTGAGAGGGTGGGGGAATCCCCAGCATCTTCATCTCCTCTACCGAGGCCACATCGGCGCTCCTTAGATCCATCATACTAACTAATTGCGCACCATAAATAAAAGTGTAGTAAGATTCACGAGCTGTCTTCTAACAGCCCTTAACCACGGCAACCCCGGTGGGGGACAAACATTTCAAGTTCAGATATTTGATAGAAGTTACTGCCCCATCCTCGCTTAATGCCGGTCTTTCGAGTATTGCGTTGTACGCCAGCGGAGTGTCAATAACCAAAAAATAGGTTCTTGTAAACGTTACATGTTCCTTGTCTCCAAGCTCAATCACAAATTCAATAATGCCTTCGGATTCAATAGGTTTTCCAAAAATTCCCACAATTGGAGTCTTAACGCACTGTAATTTGCTTGAATCAACCTTGAGCTAGGAAAAAGCCGAAAATGGTGACAACACTACCGTTACTATTATTTATTACAACTCGAATTTCATAAATCTTTCATAATTTATTCCTAAACTAATAATTAGAAACTTGAGATATATTGCATTTTCAAAAATTGATTGTAATTTAAAGGACAATAAGCACTTGACTTGCACAAAGGTATATATATTGCTTTATAAAATGACATTTTTAAAAAAAATTATTTTTAATATTTGAACTTTATAAGTAATGAATAACTTTTATCAATAAAATCATATTTTTTATTTTAATTTTTTTAAGTGAGTTTTTTTTTTTTTTTACTTTTAAAACAACCTCTTTTCAAAAACCTCTTACATTAGTAGCCAAAATAATAAGTTTACACCATAAAATATCCAGCCAAATGATATTCGATTATGAGAAATCCAAACAGTAGTCTCTGTCAGAAGTCACTCACTGTCTAATAATTGCTCTACACCATGAGTTAAAAAGATCTCATTTTATAAAAATAAAAATATAAAAAGGCTTTTATTATTTTTTGAAATTATATTTAGAATGAATAAATAATTGGAAAAAATATAAAATTGTACTTAAATTTTGTTAAAATATACTATTATTTCACCAATATTTTGAACTTTATTTTGGAACGTGATTGATAGATTGACAATTGCACAATATTGATTAGTTATCTAAAAACTGCTTCTACACATAATGAATAATTACTTCCCAAACACTCATGCAATGGTGTTCAATTATTCAAAAATTACCTTCCACCATAGCGGATAGTTTTTTTTTAACATAGATAGGTAAATTTTATTACAGATCAAGAATTGTTACAGTGAATAAAATGTTCTTGTGCATAATAACTTGTAAAATGTTCTTGTGCATAATAACTTGTAGCAAACCCAATATCTAAAGCAGCTTTTGCTAAATTATGCGCAAGCACATTACTATTTTTAGGAACATAAATACAAAAAACATTAAAGCACTGTGAAATGATGTCCTTGATATCCTGAACAATATCCATACCTCGGTGATGAATTATTTGCTTTCCATTAATAGCCTCCGGCACCAACTTTGAATTTGTCTCAATCACACAATTTCCCCAATCTTTTCCCTTGATAAGCTCTAGTGCTTTTCGTATCGCAAGCGCTTCCAATAGTAAGGGATTTTGCATGAAGCTATAATGTTTAACCCTCCAATCTATGATTTTACCATGTGTATTCCGCACCACAATGCCTATAGCTCCTTGCACTGGGTTCGTACGAGTTGTTGCGTCCACATTAATTTTCAGATATCCATCTAATGGGGGACACACTGTTAAGGCTTCAGTAGCTGGATCTGGTTCCACCATCATTGGACTTGATTCTAACTCTACAAATTCCTGCCAATAATTAATTGCATAACACACCACTTCTTGGCAATTTTGTTGTTTACCTTCAAAAATAATGGAATTCCTATGTTTCTAGATTGCCCATAGTAAAGATACCACTAGGGATTCATATTGATATCCGGCACCCGCATTATTGACAATTTTCATGGTTTCTTGAAAGAGTGATGCGGGTGAGTCACCTAGAATGGCATCTATTCGAAGTCCCAATGGTGAAAGAAACCAAACCGCTTTAGCAAAAGAGCATTGAAAAAAGAGGTGTACCTTATTCTCATTTTGATCACAGAAGAAGCATTTAGCCGAGGCATTTGGAATTCTCTTGATTAAATTTTCCCCCACTTGAAGTCCTTTTTGAAAAAGACGCCAAATGAAAATTTGCAATTTCCTTGGCATTTTTAATTTCCACACCTGCATCTAAGGAAAAGAATGTGAAGATTGTGTAGAACCTGTAAGCAATAAAGCCTTATCGTTATGTAGCATTTTAACCGCAACTTTATAACCAAACTTAACTGAATAGTTACTTTAGAGTCAACCGTATAGAAGTTGTTAGTTTACTCGAAAAGTGCTTTTGCACTTCAGAGACAAGTGCCTTCCTGTAGTAGTGGTCAATTACTAAGATAACTTCTTTTAAGGGTGTTAAATGGTTACCTAATAGCACAAGCAGGGAGGTAGGGCACAGAGGGACATTGGACCATGAAGATTGGGATATGTATTATTGGAATGAATAAAAAACATATTTTTTGAAAGTCTTACTGGAAGATGCTTGTTAAAACAAGTAATGTATTCAGGTTCAATATTTTTTACCAATTTTTCTTTTAGGCTAGCTGGGCTTCAAAATTTGGACCCTTTCACTTATGGTGACTATGTCCCTCAGAACAAGTATAAATAGATGACCAAAATACAAATTAAAGCCATCTTCAACTCATCAGTTACAACATAATACTTATCTTTTTCATTTTCGATACTTGGCTTTTACAACTACAACTATTTTTAATATTAATCGTGTGCCCATGTGAGCTCGATTTTATTTTTTTTTTAATTTTAATTTTGTATTTTATTATTTTGTGAAAATATTTTAATGGAAAATCAATTTTAATTATTTTGACTTTCTTCAAAATTTTGGATATTCATTCTCTAAACTTCATATCAAAACCGCTTTATCAAATTTTCTCCAAAATGACAATTGCAATCTGGGTAATAATAAGGTAATAATGTATTAGAAATGAAATATTATATTAGATATCAGATATCCATGGGTTGTATATGTATATAGAAAGATAACTGCTGGAATTCCAAAATGTGATAGTTAAAAAAAATAAAATAATTATAACATTTCATTGTATGTTTTAATTCAAGCATTAAAACAGTTTCAATAATTAACCTTGCATTAATTCAAGTATTAAAATAGTATCAATGATTAATTAATAATTTATATATGGCACAAAAGATTTCATGAAGGGAAAGTCCTATGCAACAAAATAAGGCTAAAGAATTGGATAGTGCATCGTATTTTGCCACACATGCAATGCTACTTCCATAATGTTCCGCATCATCATAAAAGACTTAGCTTTTTATATGTTTTTATACATCATGTCATTTACATTTGTTAGTGTGTAAATCGAATATGTTTTGGTCCCCAATTCATGTGATTATTTAATGTTTTATTAGGTTTAAATGTGATTTTTTACTTGGTTTTTATATTTTGGTTTGAGATTGTTAGATATGATGAAAGAAAGCATTTGGAACATATTTGATGAGGAATTTTAAAGAAAGGAGTTGTTGCTAAAAATTTTTTGAACGTTTTTAAATCTGCTAGACTTAGCCTTGGGGCTAGATAGAAAGTTATGGATTTCACTTAGTTGGATAATTTGTTTACATTTTGTAATGATAATGAATAATTGAACACTTTTGTTACATTTTTTTTTTTTCCTAGTTTTAGACATTTTTACAAGTATGTTTTAGGTCTTTTTGACAAAATGCTTAGATATCCCTTAGCCTTAGGCAAGACAAAGAGTTACGAACTGCACTTAGAGTTACGAACTGCACTTAGAGTTTCGAACTGCACTAACTTGGATAGTTGGTCTACATTTTATAAGATATTTGGACTTCAAATTAGAGTTTAGAAAGAAGAATTGAACACTTTTGATTGGGCACTTTTGTTATATATTATTTTCCTTAGTTTTAGATATTATATAAGTGTGATTTTTAGGTATTTTTAATAAAATGCCTAAAATGTTTTGAGAGCTCTGTTCTTCTTTTTTCATAGTCATTAGTGACTAAACACTTTCCTTAAGTCAAGGGTTGAATCAAAGTTAATTGTTTTCAGGTTTATGAGATTTTAATATGCTTTTACTTTGTATTTTGATTTCTATTGCATTTATATGTTTACTGCAGCTTATGAGAAACAACATCTCTAATGTATTTTGTTAGTTATTCGATTTATCTAATCAATTAATTGGCTTATGAGAAACAACATCTCTAATGTATTTTGTTAGTTATTCGATTTATATAATCGATTAATTAATAGTATGCATATAGCTAGTGAATTGGATTAAATTCATAATTATTTAGTCCAGTTAATGTAAGTAGTAATTAATATAACTTGATTTGGTCTAAACTTTTGATTATATTAAGTAACTTTAGGATCTAGTTTAAATGGATTATTATAGAATTTGCTTATTAGGGCAATGTCTTTTTAGTGTTTATTGCAATCATCAAATTAAATTCTTTATCGTGTTTAGGGTTGTTTGCTGTTTATTGGTTATTACATAGCTTCTCATGATAATCAAATAATATAGAAAGATTGGTTGAAGGAGCATCTCCTTTTGCTATAACTTGTTTATAACATGGAATTATATATTAAGTTATCTTAAATTTAATAATCAAACATAAAAATTTTATATTGAAAGTTATACATTAGTTGTATTCATTTTCCAATGCTTTTAATTTTAATTTCATTGCCGTGTTATTTTTAGTTTCCATTATTTTCATCAAATCACAAACCCTCCCTTTTTTTTTTCAAGCACTATAAAATTAAACTTGATTAGTCTCTATACGATCAACCATACTTACTACTATATATAAAATCTTTAGAATATGTTATTTATTTTCGTTGGATTTGACACTCATCAACATTACATTAATTGCAATACATGACTCTATTTCCTTGCAATTTATCATTTTAGCAAATTTAATTTTTCTAGTACTTTACTTTTCCTACAAATTCACTTTCTCAATGTTTAGTTTCAAGCTTATTTACTTTTCAAGCACTTTTACATTCAAACTCCTTTATATTTCAACACTCTTACCTATTTTACAACTTTAATCTTGATTCATTCCTTTCACTTTCCTTTGTGATCTTTATTTTCACAAGCTCATAAGCTTACAATAGGATTCAGCTAATGGTTAATCATGTAACTAGTTCCAACTTTATTTCTATTAGAAGTTATAGTAGCACATAAATTTCAAAATTGGTGCACTTCATGCACCTAACATGATAAATCTCATCTCTAGAGTTGTTAGTCAGTCTAAGATTTTAAAGCTACTTCTTAAAAGAAAAAAAAGAAAAAACAATCTTTTGGCATGCTTAATGGGACACTTCCCCTACTAAATCCATTCAATCTATTATTTTTGGCATGGTACCATAATGCCACCAAGAAATAGAAGTATTGTTGAAGAAGAAATCATTATCGAGTCTCAGGACACGAAAAGAACACTCGAAGTTTCAGTTCCCCAACTAGTGGAACAATTAGATAAAGGAGTAGAATATACATCTAATTCTTCTCCAAATTCAAGTCAAAATAGGCTTCACAAGCCTTGGATACCAACTATGGTTAGTTTATTCATGCTTCACATGTTCTTTCTACTAATACTTCTAATGTTACTAAGCAATTCTATAAAATAATAAAAGAGCAAGCCAAAATTATACCGAGAGCAGATAAAGATTTATCTAGAGAACTTAGCTGTTGCATTGGCTTCCTTTCAGGATATGATCATTTAAATACTCTTTTCATTTGCAAAAGGAGTCTTTTCATCACCTAGAGAGAAGAGTAAAATTATAGAAAGGTCTAACTCTTTTTATGAAACTAAAGAGTTTAGAGCACACCAACCTATGATTCCTCAAGTAGTGGAAGTTAGTTGTCCTAGACAATCTCATCATCATCCTCCGTTTCTGAGAAGAGAGGAACCATCAACTAACTTATTGAAAACATCACTTTCAATAGGATTTCAAACCTCAATATATCTTCACCAATATAAATCCTTTGACTCACCCAATCTTGTCTAATCTTGAAGGGTTTTTAGTTCCATAACCTTATTCTTTAGTTCCTTCACTTAATATAGGCTCAAAGCGAGGGTAACCATCCAATGATGAGTCATCATTGTTTACCCACAAATAAATACTCATCCAATGATGAGTCATCATTGTTTCTATGAAATAGAGGGTTTTTTTGTCTCTTCAAACTTGTTTTTAATGTGTTTTGAGATTAAAAGGAGACTTGCATAACCGAAGTACACTTTTTGTTATACATCCACCATATCCTCCATAAGTTCATTTTAGCATAATTAGAGAGGCGGCATAAGAGTTGCATGGTCTAGATCTTAAACAAATTGGTTATCATAAGTATTAAAAGCCTATCCAAATACAATTGGTTGAGAAAACCCTTTTCTAGGAGGATTCAAGATTCCAAACTTCATCTTATTCTCTAGAGAAGATGACCATTCTACTTTGGAGCATATTGCTAAATTCATAGTCTAATATAGAGAGTTTGCCAACTTTGATAACTACTATAATTTCAAGTTGAGGTTGTTTTTGAATTCCCTCATGAGTATAGCTTTCTTATAGTATTTGGCACTTTTGAAGAACTTCATTTGTTTTTGGCAATAGATGGAAAGGTTGTTCCACACTCAATTTTATAGAGGAGCGCTGAAATTTTTTATTATAGGCTTTTCTAGATTAAAAAAAGAGAGGAGGATGAAAGAATATAGAAGAAGAAATTAGCAGCGGCAACCATGGTTCATGGAAACAAAGAAATGAAGAAAACACAAGTGACAAAAACAAACCTAAATTAAATCAACCAATCAAAGGCATTCACACAGATAGCCACATTGGATAATATTTGATGTAAAGCCACACACTCCACACGTATAGATTAGGTAGTTATTCAGTGTAGACAAGTATACAACATACAAGTTAGATAGTATAAATTGTAAATAATACAGCAGGTTATACATATATGAGAATGAGAAATCAATTTTCTCTGGAATTTTCTTCATAACTTCCTTTATTTTCATGGTATCAAAGCTGGGAAGATCCAGCTAATTTTGGATTGATTGATCAGATCTACTTTGATCAATTTATCATCTTCTTTCTTGTTATTCCAATTCATCTTCTCAAGTTCCTAGATCACCAAAGAAATGCCAGAGGTTACTGAACAAAATATGGAACAAGCAGTAGAAGCTGGAACTTATGAGGTGAAAAATGGAGACAATGTCACAACTAGCTTAATCAATGTCACTTTGAATGGGAGGAATTACTTAACCTGGAGCATATCAATGATGATTGCTCTGACAGCAAGAGATGAAGAAGGTTTTGTGAATGGCGAAGAAATAAAGCCAAACACAAACTCTCCTAATTACAGGAAATGGAGAAAGGCAGATAGTACAGTAATCACTTGGATACTTAACTCAATGTCAAAAGATCTGATGGATGCCTTCATCTATTGTACCAGCTCCAAGGATCTATGGGATGAACTGGCCTGCAGATTTAGAGAGTGCAATGGACCTCTCATCTATCAAATCAGGAAAGAAATAGCAAGTATTACACAGGTGAACATTTCAGTAACTGCATATTACACTAAACTGAAGAAATTATGGGATGAGAAAGCATGTTTTAAGCCTGTCCCTAAGTGCTTGTGTGGAGCAGTGGAAAGACGTACCTGTGATGTTTAGAATGCAATTTTGAATGCTGACAATGAAGAGAAGTTGATGCAGTTCCTTATGGCACTTAATGACTCATATGATAATGTCAAGAATCAGATCCTTTTGATGGATCCATTTCCTAGCATAGGAAAAGCATACTCTATGGTGTTAACTGTAGAAAAATAGAGAGAAGTTCAATATGTTCAAACAGATGTGCAGGATGTTGGTACAGTTCTGTTGGCACAGAAAACAGAAAATTCACAGTGGAACAGCAGCAGAAATGCAAGGAATAAGCAGGACAGGTACTGTAACAATTGCAAGGCAGCTGGACATACAAGAGAATCTTGTTTCAAAATAATTGGTTATCCTGGTTGGTCCCTTAAACTTAAGAAGAAGAAAAAGGCATAAGCTAATGCAGTTACATCATCACAGTCATATGCAGACACACCTTTGGCAAATATCTCCTACACCTCACAACATGATGCAAATATTTTAAAGATGATCCAGATGGAAGTTCAGAGAGCCTTAAAAGGGAAATCTATGTATGATGAAGAAACAGTAAAGGTGCCAGGAGTAAATACAACAATATTTGCAGGTAATACACACTTTGATTATTTTCTTAGCATGAAAATATATGAAAAAGGTTCATGGATTTTAGATTCAGGTGCAACACATCATATGACATGTCATCTACATGTTTTTTATGAAATCATGAAACTAACAAGGCCTAAACCTATCAAACTGCCTGATGGAACCATAAAATACATTACACACAGAGGAACAATTATGTTGCATGAGAAATTGACACTAAAAAATGTTTTGTACATTCCAGAATTCAAATGCAATCTGATCTCAATTAGCACCCTAGCCAAAGTTAACCATATATCTGTGAAATCTCTCCCTAATTGCTGTGTCTTGTAGGACATACAGACTGAAGTGGTTATTGCCTATGGGAAAGAGTATGGAGGTTTATACTTCCTGAACAAAGACTTTTTTATTAAACAAAATGAAATAAGCTGTTCCTTTGCTTGTAGTGAACATGATTCACACATTCAATACTTGTGGCATGTTAGACTAAGACATATTTCTCAAAATAGACAGAATCATGTATCTTGTTTACCTACTCAAACTAAACAAATTTCTTGCAATATATGTCCTATGTCAAAACAACAAAGATTGGCATTTCCTATTAGTACTAGTTCAACTAAATAACCATTCCAACTGGTACATATGGATTTATGGGGTACATATGGATTTATGGGGTCCTTACAAAGTAAGGTCCATAACAGGTGCATATTACATGTTAACTATGGTTGAAGATTTTAGTAGGTATACCTGGACTTACATGTTATCAAACAAATTTCAAGTTTACAAAGCCATTGAAACTTTTGTATTAAAAGTTGAAAACCAATTTAATACCACGATCAAGACAGTTAGATCAGATAATGAGGTAGAATTTGTCAACCATAACCTGAAAATATTTTTTCAAAGCAAGGGAATCCTACACCAATTTTCCTGTAGCACCCCTTAATCCGACCGTTTATGGTTAAACCAAATTGTGCCACATTACATATTACATGGTATACAAAACATAATTTTACACTTTATTAAAATATAATTTACATAATTCACAATATTGAATAAATAAAAATTTATAATCTAGCTTCGTTTTCTTAACTTCACAGTATATGCCTTGCTAAGTAATTCTAGTGAGCCTGATACTATTTGATTGTATTTATTCTTCTCGCGTCTTTCAGAAAACCTACAAGTTTAGAGTGAACCAAACTTGCTGAGCAATTTCGCTCAGTTGATACTTTTAACTATAAAATAACAATAATAATATTTTCATACAATTTAAAAATTTAAATATAATAATTAATCTTTTAATGAAAATAATTCAATAATAATTATTAAAATAATAATCATATCAATATTAAATTTTCTTATATCAATTGCTCAGTTGGCTCTACTAGGAATCTTGTGAACACATGGACAAAGCTTACTGTATTTAATATACTCTAGGCCCACAGCCAGAGCTTCCTATTTTGACCAAGTCAATTCTCATTTTATCAGCCGTATCCAAATCATTCAAAACGTAACCGGTCGGACCTGATTGCAGGCTCTGCTCGGTTTATCCCAAGTTTGACTATTTTTAAAGTCTAACTTAGTTGGTCGCAGTACTGCTCAGTGTATGTGCATCACACCCTTATCACACTAGTTCACTTACCTAAGTAGAGCAAAATATTTCTGAAGTACTTTCTCAATTCCATTCCAAATCATAAAGTATAGCACAAATAAAATATATCTCAAATCACCATTTAATCATAAATCATAGATATTTTCCATATCATAATTTAATCACAAATAATATATAAATATTTCCAAATCACACATATTATATTTTTTTCAAATCACAAATTAAATCTCAAGTATCAGATTTCATAAAATTTTTAATAAATTAGTAGCAAATTTCAATGCATGCAAATTTTAAGAAAATATATTGATATTTTCATAATTAAAATATCAAACCTCATTTTAGCGATCTCCTTTATTTAACAGTTCCTTTCTGTTTCGGTTCCTCCTTTTGCTATTCGAACGGACCTAATGTCATATGTATTTTTGTAAGAAAAACATTATCCAAATATTTTTCTCTAAGTGTCTCCTTTTTATTTTTAATTATTTTCTATTCATTAAATGTACAAATGTTAATAATTAAGTCTCTAATTATTTTTATATCAACTTTATTAATTTAATAAATTTTATAGTAGTCTAATTTTATTCCTTTAATGTCCAAAATACTTTATTCTAAATATACTCCATTTAATTTATATTTTATTTTCCATAACTATTATTTAAATTTCTTTTTATTTTTCTATATTAAAATACACACATATTAACCAATTAAATCTAAATATAATTACATATGCATAAATATATATTTTTTTGTGTGAATTATAATACCCAACTATTTATATCTATAAATCTACTCTTTTTATTTTATATTTTTATTTATTTCCATCCAACTATTAAAAATCTAGTCTTCAAATATTTTTATACTAGAATTAAATCAATTTAATTAATTTATTGTAATTTCAGAATTATTTTTAAGGTCCAAGTAATTTATTTGGGTCCTTAAAATATTTAATTATTAAAATAATCTCAAAT
>CATIWJ010251457.1:0-11564 GCA_949640765.1 Croton laevigatus | reverse complement strand
TAGAAAAGTCAGCCGTCAGCCAGCTTTGAAGATAATATACGGGTATATCCCTATTATAAATAAGGATTAGATGGCATGTACTATAACTTTAATATGTTGAGTAAAACTTAATACTCTCGTATGTGTATAAATAATGTGTGTATTTGACATTTGGTTTATTTAATAAACATGAACCTTTGTGAAAATAAATAATGTACTTTAGGTATTTGTTGAGTTTGTTACTATGCAAGTGGGTTCTGTCAAGGAGTCTAGAACTTAAGTAGTCCGTTGTGACTCTCCAGTCTTTCCTGGGAATCTATCTTGGAATGGTGTTCTGTCTTAGGCAACTCCTTTGAGGACTTACCTGGAAACTACCGAATCAGTTAACTCTCGACAAGTATTAACAAATAACTTGAATTTAAACAAATCAAATATAAAGAAAAAAATTTTTTAGACAAGATAGACAGAAGTAGCCCTCTTATGGCTTTACTACTGTAGATCTATAAGGGGCGCTACAATTTAGACCTAAATAAAACATATCGTGAAATAGCTCGTTTGCTCGCGAAAGTTAAAAGGAACATGTGCACATAATTAGACCTAAATGAAACAGATCGTGGTCGTGAATATGTTCAAAGTTGCTCGGGTAATTTATTAAACAAACTCGATTATTAAGCTCAAGATTGGCTCCTTTATTAAATAAGCTCGATTATTTAGCTCGAGCTTGTCTTGTTTACTAGACGAATGAATACGAATGAGCATTTAGTGAGCTGAGCACCGAGCAAGTCACGAGTAGCTTGGCTCATTTGCAGCTTTAATGGCAAGTGGTTATGATAAAAGTAATATGTTTATTTTATGTAATTAAATTTATTGATCATAATTTTTGAATATTTAAATTTTTTTTCCCAAAAGAGTATATTTAAAAATCTTATTAATTAGAAAAAAAAACCACCTAATCATTAGCACACTTAATTTGCTCACACTTTAAAATATTTGTAAACTTTTCCAAAAAAAAAAATTGTTAGCACATGCATTCTATTAGGACACACTTAATTTGCACATACTTAACAATAATTATTTGTTAATTTATAGTTTCTAATTAAAAATATAAAAAAAGAACATAAAAGAAAGGGAAAAAAGAAAACACAAAGGAAAGAGAAAAGGAACGACAACTTTTTGACGCATTTTCATCCACTTTCATAGTTTGACAACGACTTTTGAGCACATATTTGTAATACTTTCATCAAGACTCACGTTTTGACATAATCTAGGCTACTTTAGTTACCGTTTTTGGCAACCAAGCAAAATTTGGCTAATCAAATTTTTGTATTTTTTGGCCAAACCGTGAATCATTCATAAAATATATGGACATATTTTGATTCCTCGCGATGAGCTCTTTGATATATTTGTTTGCTCTATTCCTTGCCGAAAATGAAAATTAAATTTTTTGGTAGCAAATTTCATTTTTGTCTTTCTGCCATTGTTATAGAGGAAAAAGATGATGTAAAATTATATTTTGATCGTTATGATTTTATTGATGACTTGGAAATATGCTTGGAATACTTAATTGTTACAAAAATTAATTCTAGAGTATCTTTTGTTACAAATTGTAGTTAGGGTAAATATCATATTACCCATAGTTAGGGTACTGCTGTTACAAATACGCCCAACAAATAGAGATTGTAACTGCAAAATTCTATTCTTTTTATTTTCATTTTTTTATGGAATGTTATTCATACAAATTTTTGACTCACTTAGTGGTACAATTTAAAATCTAAAACTATAAAGAACACATAAATAATACAAACACAATAAAACTACAATCTTGATGCAAAATTGCAAATATTTACAAATAAAAAGGTGCATTTTAGGTTTCTTCTTATTTGCAATCACCAAATCTTGCAAAATAAAACATCAAAACTGTAAAAAAATAAGAATAATGAAAAATAAAAATAAAGAAAAATGGTTTCTAGTTTTTAGCCCATTGTTTGGGGTTAGAGCCCAAATGTGCTTACATATTTATTATTTTTTAAAGTCCGCTCCGATATTCGAGTTTTTCGATTGTTTGGGATTAGAGCCCACTTGCAATAACTTTTTTTTGGAACCCCGCTCCAATATCCGATGCTTTACCTCGAGATTAATTCATACCCAACCCACATCGCATACCTGGTATTGGTGGGTAAGTCTTCCAACAAGAATAGCCGCAAACGATAGGTTTGAACTTGAAACCTCAATAAATTCAAGTTGCTTACTATTTGGATCAACCCATTAATAACTATAAATTTGTTTGTTGTAATAAAATTAGGACTTTCATTGTTCAAAACGTTTTGAGTTTTTGGTTTACCAAGTTCTTCATTAATTCATTTCAATTTGTAAAGCACAAAATAGAAAAAGCGATTTTAATGAAAATGAGATCGGAATTGTTACCTTAGCATTCATTTGAACTTAGTGGGATTTCCTTGTTTTTACGAGAGGGGAACCACGTAGAACATGTATAGATCTCAATTGCAATACCAAAACTTAGCAAAGGGGTTTACTTAAGTCAAGACTAATTGTTCTGAACTTTTGTTCTTGATTTTGAGGTGGGATGGGAATGGTTATTGCCATACTTTATAGGAAATGGAGTTTTGAGGCTATTGTCAAAGTGATTATTTAGGAGAAATGGAGTTGTGGTTCTTGGAAATAAAAGTGACAAACTATAATTTTGTTGATTCGGGTTTCTAGCTTAAAGATAGCCTTTAAATAAGAGCAAAAGAGGGACCAAAATGATATTTTGTGGGGTGAAATCTGAAAATATAGGATAATTTAGAGAAAATCTGGGATCAAAATAATATTCATGAAGTAAAAAATGCCAAAAAAAAAAAAAAAAAGGGGACAAGAAACAAATAAGGATTGCCAAATTTTGGGCACAGGGTTGGTATTGGTATGCTACCATAGATGGTGATCTCATAGGCTTGACTTATTCCATTTGATTTCCTCTCCTCCTCCTCCTCTATTGGTGATTTTAAAGAAGAAGCATATTTTGAAGGAAAGGTTGGCGATTAAAGAATGTTCCTCCGCATTGAATTAGATTTTAAAATAGAGTCTGTCAATTAAAGAAAGTTACTCCATATTTCGCGACATACCACCGTTGCCCTAAGCATGATTTCGAGGAAGAAGAAGTAAAAGAACAAATTGTGACTATTTGTTCTAATGGGATACTTTGGTCTCTTGCAAGATATTAACAGCGCCATATACATAATTCGGACATAATAGCTTCTTTATCATAATTTTCTAAACTGTAGAGATCTTATAGTGTAATTATTAAATATCTTTACCGCTGAGCCAACTCTTTCTTCTTATAATTTTTTTTTTTTTTCTCTCACACAAGTTGGAAAATGTCTTAAAGACGTTGTTATCCGATACGAGTATATGACAAATTTAAGTGAAAATAATCACTATTGTATGTTATGAAAAAAGCATAGAAGTATTGAAAAAGGTAAGAGTTTTTGAAGGAGAGGGGTTAGAAAAAGAGGGAAAAGGGGAAAATTTGGTGAGAATTTGGTGCATAGTGAAATGGAATCCACTTAAATAATTAAAAGATAAATTAATAATAAGTAATGATGTATAAGTTGAACTTATTAAAAGAGAGGATTTTGTCCCCACTAATAGCTGTTTGCAAGTAAGTAAGAATCTATTTTCCCACTACTCACGCCAATTTATTTATTTATTTAATAATATCATTATCATTCAAATTACTTGGCCGGGCCCCACTTCTCCAGCTATTTTCGATTGCTCTCTTTAGATCCATCATTTTCCACTCTTTCTTCTTTTTTTTTCTTTCAATCGCTATCTAATTTCTTCGTACTCGTTAATTGATTTATTAGTTTAACTGTTAAAATGTTAGAAAACGGTAAAATCAATCATTTTTTTCATTGTTTCCTTGATATTTCTACAACAAAATAAGTTAATTCATCACGTGATAGATATAATCTGTCTAAAAATTTCTCTTTATTACTTTTTCGTTTCGCAAAAAATAAATATCACTATATAATTTTTATTTTATTTCAAAGTAAATGTCACTTTTTATATAATAAAGGATAAATTTTTTCTTTTTTTCAATTTTATCCTTTATATTTGATTAAATATTAGAATTTTAAAATATAAAATAATTTATTTTATTTTGTAAATATACCTTATTATAAGGATAAAAGAGTAAATTTATTACTTAATTCAAAATTAAATATCAAAATGTGACATGATTTGTAAAACAGAAACAGTAATTATCTAAAAAATTAGAATGAGGATAATTTTATTTCAAAAATAAATAGATATTCTTTCATTAACCTTAGTTACACTAAGAAATATTACCAACCAAAAATTGTCATTTAGTGTTAATTCTTCTAATTGTCCTATAATATTCTTAAAAAGAAAAATGACAAATAGTCTCTAGTCTCGTTAGCCTTTCATGTTGAAAAAAAAAAAAGTGGTCTCGTTGATCTTTCTACATTTTACTCTGTGTTAGTGTTATCGATCTATTGCTACGATACGATGGCATTACCTCATACATTAAGTGGAAGGCAAGGCAAATAATTTCGATATTCTCTACATAGTAAACACAAGTTAGAGCAAGAAGATGAAAGAAAGATTAATAATACTTATTCTTATTATTTATAATAGCACATATAAATATTAGCTGCAGATTGCAATTAGTTGTACATTTTACAATGTGGTTGTTCCTAATAAGAATTTCCCCAAAGAATTAGTAGAGCATTACATAGAGATGAATTGAATACCAAAAATAAAAATAAAAATAAAAATCTACTCTTTCCTCCAAAGCTAAGAGAAATTGATTATGTACATAATAAAAAAGGCTCCTGTCTGCCTGTTCGATTCCTACTATCGTAGCTCAACCTTCATATTCGCTCCACCAATTGTTCCTGCTGCACCAATTCAACATATAATTGGTCAAACTTTCCCATTTTCATTCCATTTTTTTCAGAGGAACCAAACAATCCCTGAGTTTTATACTCACCAAGAAAGGCTGCTTGTTGATTCTGGGGAAAACCCATTTGCACAAAACTTTGCAGATCATCCTGCCAGAATGAAGACCCCTGAAAATAATAATCCAACACCCCAAATTTCACATTTCCAATTTAAAAAGTGTAATATTAAGATAGTTTGATTTTATAAATAATAATTACTAGTACATTACATTTACCTGAGAAGCAGCAGCATCAGCATCAGCATCAGCATCAGCAAATGATCCATGGAGTGGAGCCAAATGCATACTCTGATTTCCGCGCATAGCAGCATTTAGAGAGTTAATTGAGAATTGAGTTTCTATATTGTTACTTGACATAATAGGTAAACCTATTCCTCCTCGTTGTTGTTTCTGGTAACCGTAAGCCAATCCTAAAGCTGAAGATGAAGAGGTTTCCAATGGATAAACACATCCAACGCGCGATTCAATTGTTTCCATGTTGCAGTCCATTCTGGGATTCACAGTAGCCAACTTCATTGACAGAAACTACAAATGGAATTAAAATTTCAGTTCCAAATCCAATTAATGCACGGAAACTTCTGACCACTGAAATTTCTCCGTTTCAGAAACGGAGACGAAATTTATAAATACAAAGAAAACATATGAAAAATGTCCGTTTGACCTATCCCAGTTTCGATTTCCGTGCAGCATAAATAAAATCTATAAGGAAAATGCAAAAAAAGGGGGAAAATTTTACCTCAACCTGACGCTGTAATGACTGGACATAATTTATAATCTCGTCAAGCATAACTGCTTTCCCTGTAAGCTTATTGCATCCAGGAACAAGATCCTGTAAGAATTTCATTCTTTCACTGATTTTCTCCCGCCGAACCTAACAACACAATAAAAACCCAATTCAATATTAACCAAATCCAAAATACACAACAAACAAGGATTTTTAATTTTAAAATTGAAATTGAAATTCTTACTCTTTCAGCTAAGCTATGGCTATCAGTAGCTTGACCTCTCCTTGCTCTTACATGGATATAATCTTTTTGTGGCTCTGCTGCTTTTGGATTTGAATTTTCCTTATTCTGTTTCTGCTTCCCATTTTCTTCTTCTTCTGCTTTTGTTTTTTCACTCCCCTTTCGTTCTTCCTCTGATTTGCTTCTTTTTGCGCTTTGTTCTTCTTCCTTCTCTGCAATTACCTGAAATTCAACACACATCACTTCTATTTTTAGCTATTCTCCAACAGAATTGTTTATGGTATATAAAAATTACTTCAAGTCTGCTCTGGTTTTGGTACCTTAGTTTCAGAGGGTGGAGGATTTTCTTTAGCTTTTCCTTTTGAAATTGCTTTCCTTTTCCTAGCATTGGAAGTGGAATCATTATTCTGGGATTTGATTTTGAAATCACCACCTGGGATTTGCTCGGACAAAGAAGATCCCTCTCTAGAATCTCCGAGTTCTGCATTATTATTATTATTATTATTATCATGTAAGACTCCTCCAAAGAAAGAAGATCGAGCAGCCCTCTCTACAAATCCTGGGTCAGAAGGGAATTGAGCTAAATTTGGATGATTTCCAAGAATCGAATTAAGCTTTGGAGGGGAATTCAGCGGAGTAGAATAACAAGAAGTATTCGTACTATTAATGTAAGAATGTGGAGAAGAAATTGAAATTTCTCCAGAATTACTAAAATTTCCTAATCTTCCAATCAATTCCCTAATCAAAACATGGTCTCCATTATTAGGAATTGGAGCTGTGACAGGAGATGATACAATAGAACTCAAAGCAGATTCAAAGGGATCGCTCTGATCCATTGAATTTTCCCAATTGGGATTTAAAAGAGAATTGGGTTGGATTTCAATTCCAAAATTATTGCAAGAAATCCAAGTTGCAGTCTTGTTAATGTTGGATTCCTCACTAGTAAAGAGAAGTTCCTTTTCCATGAGAAATGAAATGAAGGAAATTTTGTTGAGAAGAATCTAAGAAAAGTTTTAGGGACCCAAATGGAGAATTGAATTGAAGTCAGAAACAACAATCAAGAAAGGGGAAAAGTAAGAATGTGGAGCGATTGGGTTCTTGATAACAATAGCATTTATGGAAAGGAAGCAAAGATTGCAGATAAGAACTAAAAGCTAAAGGGAACATATAATTATTATGATGGAGTTCTTAGATATCACTCAATTCAGAATATATCTTTTTTTTTTTAATTAAAAAAGAAAAAGAAAAGGTGAATAATAATAATAAAGTAAAAAAGAATAAAGGAAAAATTAAAAATTAAAAAAGGGAAAGGAAATTGGACTGGAAGCAAGAGAGATGGTGAAAGGAAATGTCTGTTTGACCTTTTTTTATTTAGTTTATAAAAGTTCTATTTGTAATTAAAAATAAAAATCAGTTTTTTTTTTAAAGTAATAGTATTAATATAAGAAAAAAAAGAGTGCCTAGAACTCCGCAAAAGACGGTGGAAATGCCGGGCCTTAAACGTCAAACTAGCATAGTGTCTCCTCTCTAGTCCTGAGATTTGACTGACTGACTTTAGTATTATTTTTTTTTAATTTAGAAAATGAAATTATTATTATTATTAAAAAATGGAGATTATTGATATTTTATTGTATAAATAAAAACAAGTATCATTTTCAAAAATAAAATAAAATAAAATAAAAACAAGTATAATAATGCAAATGAGCCAACAACGTCAATGCTATTGATTTATTGTCCCTTATGCCTCTTTTACATCTAATGCGTGTGCGCGCAAAAAGAAAGGAAAAAAAAATAATTGTTTTGTCTTTGTATTTTAAATAAATTATATATTTTAGGGATAATTAATAAAAACTCCCTATATTTATATTTAATTTATAAAAAACTTTCTGTCTCTTTTCTTTTGATAAAAAAATCCGCATATTATATTTCTATTAACATTTCCTCCTTCTATCTATTTTTTATGTTAAAATAACGGTTGAAGGATCAAAATGTAATTTTTACAGGCAGTTTTGAAAAACACAAAAAATGAAGGACCATTCTTAAACTTTCCCTTCTTCTGCCTCAACTTCCTTCTCCCCACATGAAACGTAGCCACCGCCGTCATATCCACCGTTCTCCTCCATCAAACCACCGAACCAGCACCACAAGTCATTCGGTTTCTCTCTGAGGAGTCTTCTAGTACCCAAATCGCAGGGTACGGTAGCTGGAAAGTTGAGAATTGAAGCTATGGAGATTTCGATGCTACCAAATCGCCGCCACCTCCACTACTTCAACCTCTGCCATTAATGATATGAACACGAGAACAAACAGATATGGGTCTTTCCCTTTCGGTTTTCAAAACCACAACAACCTTACTCTTCCTTACGCCGGTGACTTCATCGTTCGGTTCATCAATTACCAAACTCAAGAAATCTATGTCAGAGATCTCGAGTTAATGGCGACATCGGAAGCTTCGTTGTGGCTGGTTCATCTTCATCCTTTAGGCGAAGAAGCTTCATCGTGGTTGGTTCATTTGGATTCTCAGTCCGGAGTTAGTGGTGAAGGTGTCGGCCGGCGGTGGTTGTGATCTGAGATGTAAGGGGTTGAAGAAGAGGAGTTTGGCAAATTTCAAAATAGTCCCTCATTTGTTTAGTTTTTTGTAAAGGACTCCGTAAAAATTACATTTTGATCATTTTTTCGTTATTTTAACAGTAAAAATAGACAGAAGGAGGAAAATATTAACGGAAATATAACATGAGGATTTTTTTTGTCTAAAAAAAAAAAGACGGAGTTTTTTTTGTATATTAGGTATAAACATAAGGAGTTTTTATCTATTATCCCTTTTAGAAATCGAGGAGTAGTAGGTATTAGAGCTTGTTTGATTTAACTGTTCATATTAATTAGTAACTGACAGTTGCCTTTAATAAGAGAAATTCTTAGGTATACCTGGTATATCACGTCATCCATGCACCAGTTCAATTGCATGATGACACATCAGTAGTTGGTTAGTTAAAATAACTATGAGGAAAATAAAATAAAAAGAAAATAAAAAGATATAACTAACAAATTGCTGATGTGTCATCATGCAATTGAGTTGGTGCATGAATGACGTGGTAGACCAGGTCTACCCAAAAATTTTTTCTTTAATAACTAATAGCTGGTAGCTAATTCGGATTGGTATTTATTACAGTTAGAACATGAAATTATCAATAAATATATAATTATTTAATATTAATAAAATTAATATAGTAAAATAGCTATCCACTGAAATGAAAAAATTCTAAATAATAACTTATTAAATCAGTAATTGTTCAACTGTTATTAACTATAACTGCTGATTTTAAAATTTATAAAATATTTAAACTTCGACTGTTGATTATCTAACTACTATCACGTGCATGAATAAGTTAAACTAAACACCCTTAACCAGCAAATGCACAAGGTGATGAAGAAAACGAGGAAGGAATGGAAAGCTAAAAAGACAATAATGCCCACCCTATACAAAGCGCCGCCGCCTGCCAAACCATCCAAAGTTGACAGCCAATGGTATTTGAACCAGCTCGTGGATTTCAATCTTTTAATAATTTTAATTTTAAATGAAAATATGACGTCATATGCAATTCTCCATAATTATTTTGAAAAATTACGAAAATAAATATGTACATTTTTTTACCCAAATTTTTCCAAAAATTAAATTGTTTTTCCAGGGCCTATGAACTCACAAATTTGAGAGGTCCTGTATAAAATATCAAAATTAAGCATTAAGCTCTATATAGATTATGATATGTATTATTGAAATAAATAAAAAATATATATTTCAAAAGTGTTTTAGTGGAAGAAACTTATAAAATTAAGTTATATATCATATGTTCAATTATAAAATTTAAATGTCCTAAAAAATTAAAATCCCTATACAGTCGATCACCTTGCGCATGCTAAAAGATCACAAAAGAAGAGTTTGTGCCAAGCAAAGAATGCATCTCCAAATTAAGTTCTTTTCCCACATTAGAAGACTTTGTACAAAGGATTAGCACAAAATTCTTTTTCCATATTGGATATTCAATTATTATTGAGCTATTTAGTGCAAGATATATATTAAAAACAAATTAGACGTAATTTTAAAATGGGAGGATCTAGGATAGGCGGCCAACCTCCTGGAGAGAGCGATGTGCATGGACCAGGTGAGTAGATTTAATATTATTTTAATTACTATATATTATTTTATAATCTCTCATATTTAGGAATTTTAAAATCTATTAATTTTATTTTAAAAATTTTTATAACCTTAACCCCAAATTTCATTCACTACCAACTTCATCTTCTCCTAATTCCAGGAACTTCATTGGCACATTTATTCCAAATTTTCTTTTCCATCATCACAAAATTTCTCAACACTCTTTTTCTTCCCTCTCACCATAATCAATGATTATTTAACTGTCGTCCTCTAATTATTGATTGATTAATGAATATCACCATACCACCGATCATTTTCTTTTCTACATTTTGGATCATCTCATAATATTATAATCATTTTTTATCTATTTCACCTAAACTTTATAATTAAAATAATTATATTTTATTATTATTATTATTATATATATATATCCTTAATTTTTATTTTTTATTTTTCATGTTACTCAATATTGTTATCAAAACATAAATTTTATGTCTAATAAATAAAATGTAAAATTTTTTATAGATGACATTTTAATTGTTAGTTTCATAAAACTTACTAACATAAAATAATTACAGAAAATTAAAATGTTATTGTATTTAAAATATGATGTGATACATAAAAAGATATTTTAAAATTTGTAAATGTCTTTAAATTTATATATAATATATTATACAGAAATAAAAAATTTTTAAAAAAAATTTACAACTATTATTATAAATCATCAGAAAGTTCTCCTTTTAACTAGGGGTGGGCAAATAAAACCGGAAACCGAAACCGAACCGAGAACAAACCGAAAATTGAACCAAAAATTCGGTTCGGTTTTCGGTCTCTGATATATAAAAACCGAATTTATCGGTTCGGTACTCGGTTCTTGACTTCTAAAAACCGAACCGAAAACCGAACCTATAATATAAAAAGGCTTAAAACCCTAAATCCTTTCATTTTGCTTTCTAGTCGCCGCCTCTCTCATCTAAGCCATCTCTCTCCCTCCTTCAGATCCCTAATCTTCGATCCCTTCCTTCAGTTCATCTAAGCCATGTCTCTCCCTTCCTTCTGTTCATTTCTTCTCCTTTTTTCTTCTCTCTTTCCATTCTTCTCCTCCCTAATCTTCGATCCCTTCTCTCTTGTTCTGTCGCCAGCCTTCATCTCTCTTTCGAAAGCTTTCGAAAATGGAGTAACAGAAAGCAACGGCGCCTAGCTTAGCCTCACCGTCTTCCCATCGCCGCCTTTTCCCTCCTCTGATGCTGTGCCTCCTCTTTCCTCTGATATCGTGCCACCTCCTTCCTCCTTCATCTTGATTTTTATCTTGGCTTTATGGATTTATCAAAAATACTTGCTGCTGCTAATAATTTTTCCGAATTGAACAAGCTCGGAGGCGGCGGGTTTGTTCCAGTTTACAAGGTAAATTAAGAAAGGTATTCATGTCTTAAGAATTGAATTCAAATAAATGAAAGATCTTAGTTTTATATATTTTTTGAAGGGA
>CATIWJ010251431.1:0-11711 GCA_949640765.1 Croton laevigatus | reverse complement strand
ATTCTACTACCATCGGTGGTACAATTGCTACTCCTGCTGCAGATGATGACGACGACGATGACGATGATGATTCTGGTCAGCCACAAGACACTGGTTTGATAGACATGAGTACTAGAAGAATTAGAAATAGACGGGCATTAGGACTCAGATCCTAAATTAGAGAAAATGACCCGTTTACACCTAACTCTTGATGTAGCAATTTTTATTTATGTATTTTTTTTAAATCTGTCATTATTTTTTATTAATAATCAAATAATTATTATAATTATCACTATTTATTATATTTATTTAATAATTATATATTAATTTCTATCATTAGAATTAATTATTACATAATTAAGTTAATCTTTACATAAAAATTATATACTCATAATTATTATAATCATAATTTTATCATATTTTTTTTTTAAAATAAACACAATCACAATCATCACATAATAAAAAACATCATCATTTTGTTGGAAAAAAAAAAGGTTAAAAACATGCAATGATTGCTTATATCATTTTGTTGGGAAAAAAATGCTAAAAAGTATAATGATGGCTTCTCATTCCTTGCAAACGGTTGGAGATTGTGTTATCTAAGGCCAGTGCGCCACTTCAAATGGGGCACTGGCCAGTGCTCCATTTCAAGTGGCGCACTGAGTGCCACATCATCAAAAAACACCTCAAATTGAGAATTTGTAATTTTTTCACACTAAATACGGAATACTTTTTCCAAAATACACCAAAAAAGTTATTATCCCATTATATTAGGTGAGTAGTAATAAAGTTATTTTTTTATTAATATAATATATTTATAGTTTTTGTTGAAAGGTTCCACCGAAAATTAAACAATATTATTACAATTTGTTTTCTTAAAGTTTTATTGTTTGTATTATTAGTACGATGGATGACCACATTTAAATATGTAGAGACCCAACTTTCAATGAATCAAATCTATACTCAAATATGTATAATAAATGTGCACTTCGTATTAAACACAACATTGGATTCTTTTTATTTTTACAGGTCATAACATTGGATTCATGGGAAGAAAGTTAAAATGTAATGAATTAATTAATTAGTAACAATTCTAATAGTATTAGTATTAATAATACTATTAGTATTAATAATAATGTATCCTATTCAGGCTCGTCAAGAAAAAAATATGCATATGGCTCCTTTTTTTTTAAGGGCTTTCAAGTTTTAAAAACTCATTACTTCTTAAAAATGTTTTGTTTTTTCCACCAGATGAAAAAAGAAAATAGTTTAAACTTTATGTTTTTAAAAATACTATTATTATTTTTTTAAATATTATATTCATACATTTATTTTAAACTATTAATTTTAAACTATTAAAGACATATAAATCTCATTTTTATGATTAGAATAGAGCCTTCAAAAAATTTGAGACAGTCCAGATCCTATTTAGGAGTTAGAACTAACATTATGTTTTAATTAAATTATTTTATACATAAATAATAATTATTAATATAATATTATATTTTAATTAAGAAATCTAAATCAAAATAATATTAATAATAGTGTATTCTAATTAGCAAATTTAAATTCTAAATAATATTAATATTAGTAGTATATTCTAATTAGAATATTTAAATTTTAATATTATTACCATTATGATAAAAACAATGAAATCTTAGGAATACATCTTTTTGTCAACTTCCAAGAAAAAATAAAGACTACGGAAGGAAACCATATTATGTTACAGTAGAAGAAGAGAATAAAAGCCAAAAAGGAAGGATCTTACATGGGGCTGTTCGGCATAAACAGTTGTTTAGTTAGTAGCTACTACCTCCAATTTTTTCTTTTCTTTACATTTTAAAAATATAAATACCAAGAAATCATCAATAGCAATATACAAATAATAATAAACAATTATTAATCCTTTACAAACCTTACTTTTTTTACCAATATCGATAAAAAAATAATACTAAACAATTACAAAATTTACTATAAATAGAAATATAAACAATAAAAAAATTTACCAAAAAAAGAAATATAAACAATTCAAAAAATCGGAGGTACTAATAGCTATTTTAGATGTTAGCGCTTAGCTTTTCACATAACTGTTTAAAATAAATGAGTTTGGTAAAAATAACTGTTTAATTAGGAGTTGATGGTAAAATGACTAAAAAGGTTATGTATAATAAAATTACTAAAAAAGTTCTGTACGATAGATGTGGTGAATAATTTTTTTTTACTTTTCAATATTGTATTCATATTTTGAAGCAAAAATAATGGTAAAAGTAGCTGTTCAGATCAAAATGAAAAAAAAAATAAAAAAACATCACAATTAAAAATTTGCAATGGCTTTTTTTTTCCTTTTACTCGAGTATCTCACACTTCCAGGACCGATCCCTCCTACAGTGTTAATTATGTCTCCCAGTTCATGCAGGCCCCTACAGCTGCTCATTAAATTTAGTCCACCGCATCCTTCGGTATGCTCTCCACTGGCTTACATCTCACCTCCAATACCTCGCTTACTTTATCTGCTTTTTCTGAGGCTGACTGGGCGGGTTGTCCTCTACACGCCGCTCAACTACTGGCTACTGTACCTTTCTTGGGTCTAATATCATTTCATGGTGTGCAAAAAAGCAAAATACCATCTTCCGTTCCAGCACAGAAGCTGAGTATCGGGCTATGGCTCATATTGCTTCTGAACTTACTTGGCTCTCTTATCTTCTCCATGATCTTCACATTTCTGGTCCATCAGCTCCAACTCTTTACTATGATAACATCAGTGCTCTTCACTTGAGTATTAATCCTGTTTTTCATGCTTGAAGTAAACATATCAAATTGGATTACCATTTTGTACGTGAATGCGTTGTCTTAGGCTTCTTGTCAGCAAATATATTTCTTCGCCTCATCAGGTTGTTGATCTCTTTACTAAATCTGTTCCAAAAACTGCTCTAGCCCAATTTTGTCTCAAACTGTGCTTTCAGCCCCGGCTCAGTTTGCTGGAGGGTATTGGTAGACTTGATTCAGTTGAATGAGCCTAGGAGTTATAAGGCTTGTTCTACGTTTAATGGAGTGATAAGGAAGGATGTGCTCATTCAAATATTATTTCAACATCAAGTCAAGGGATATGATTGGTGTCCAAGATTCCTAAGAGTAACAACTTCCTACATATATGGTAGTTCATCTGATAAAGGAAACTTCAATTATTTTGTATTTTTGACTTATTTTATCTGTATCTTTGATTTATTTAATCACTTATTTTATTGTTAGTTTTACAATTGTAAGTCACATATTATAACATATACTGAGAATATATAAAATTAAATGAATTAGTTATTAAACATATTAATCAATATATTTTTAGTTTATTAACTTTAATGTCAATTTCATTATTTTCACATAATTTAAAATCATCATTATAAACTAAGCTCAAACTAATTTATTGAAGGTAAATTGTATCCCATGCCATATAATCAACCATGTAATTGACTTCTTTGTACTCATGCTTAAGGATACTACCCATTCTTGCTGCATAAGTTCGATGATATGTGCTAGTGCTACCACGTTTGAGTACAAAGCTGGAGTAGTTTATCGGTGGTGCACTAGTTCGGCAAACTTGGTTATCAGTTTCAAACTCAAGAAATTTTATTCCCATGGTCCAAGCATTTTGAATCCCAATAATCACTCCCCAGAGCTCTGCAAGTGATGGTGCCTTGCTGGCCAATTCCGTTCCGGTCATTTTCTGACTGCACCATCAACGCCATTTAGTTTCCTGGATTTCAGACGATCTTTGTACCTGGATTTCTTCGTCCTGTTGCTGGACTTCAATCGCTATCTTATATTCAAATTTGTAACAAACGAACGAAGTTCTAAGAAATTTCTCATTGATCTAAATGACAATTTACAGAGTGGAGAAAAAGAAAGTTTTTTTTGTGAAAGTAAAAAGTGGATAATCAATGCAAGGCTATGTTGAGAAACAAAAAAAAAAAAAAAAGAAGCGATTGAGATTTGACAAGGGATAGAAGAGTAAGAAAAACTTTATCTAATTTAAAACGTGAAACGCAAACGCTAAACGATGTAGTGTTTAATGTTTAATAAACCACTATTTCAAACACTACCCTCTCCAATTAATTTGAGGTTACCAAACAGCATAAATACAAGTGTTTAGTGGTTTGATCTATCTCAACCACTAAACACTACCTCAAAAACTGATGCCGAACAGGGACATCATAGGCAGCCTTGAGATGCAAATTCGGACATCAAAGGAACCCTTAATAAGGGTATTTGATTTTTATTTTATTATATAATAAAGCATTTCAAATTTTTAGTTCGCCAGAAATATTCAAACTTGGGAAGCAACAATTTTCTGGTTATTTGAACGGCATTTTGGTTGGCAAAATTTAACTTTTTTGTAAACCCTTGGTTTTTATGAAGTCTGAGGTTAGAGATAAAATAGTAATTTTACTTGTCTTTAAAATTTTGAAAGTGAATTTGTTCTTCTTCATGTCTAAATAGTAATCTAGGCATTATTACGAGTATTTTAAATATAACATTGATAATTTGTCATATTCGGGGCATACCGGTATATTTCGGATGCATTGGTATCCAAGTAAATTTTTGGAGTTGAGTTTTGAAGTTAATTTTGTTACATTGATGTCCAATGTTTAATTTGGAGAATTTAAAGTATAATTTTGATTGGTTCTGAGTTAAAGATTTTCGCACACCTGACCTGTCGGTCAATAGTTTGGCAGTCGGTTAACAAAATATATTAGTTAGTAGAAAAATTAATTATAGGTAGAAATAGTAATTGGGAAAAAAAATTATTGTAAAGGCCCTAGAAATTGTTTAGGATAAATGTGTTTAATATTTATTAATTATTCTTATAGTACTATGTGCTTTATAAATATTTTCAAATGATACTTTAGGAGTATATCATAATTAATTATATAAATGATATTTTAGGAGTAAATTATAATTAATTATATAAAAATGTTTATAAGTTATTAGAATATAATAAGGGTTTGGTTTGTGCATGTGATTATTGTGCCGACTGTTACAAGAAAGCAAAGAAGAAAAAAAGAGTGAAATATGTTTCGGGTTTGTGAGGGAGCAGAGACACGGCTGGCTGCAGGACGATGAAGGTTAAGATTAAGATGATGTGGCATGTTTGAATTGATTGAAGTTGGGTTTAAGTCATGGGTTTGCTTTAGGTATACAGTCAGTTTTTAATCTGTTTATAGGGGTCCTGCAACACCATTTGAAGTTTTTATTTTACTTTTCCCTTTAATCTATTTTTTATTTTCTGATCAAAATACGGTTGGCATATTGAAATTGAGTTTTTAAGCTTGATTTTTGGTGATTTTGGATATGAAGCCAAATTTTTATAATTATTTTTTTTTTAGAACAAAATTTGTTTTTGAAGTGTTTCAGTTAGGGACTTTGATGATTTTTAATTTAATCAAGAAAATTCTGGTTAAGCTGTATTTTTTATATGTATTTCATATTAATTTTTAATATTTGTCAAAAGTATTTTACAACTGCTTTAGAATTTTTTATTAGGTGAAATTAATTTATTTCCAAACGGCTGTCAATTTTGTATTTTAAGCTGTAACTAAATTTTGTGAGGTTTATTTGAGTGACCTATTGAACTTCAATTGGTCTGAAATTTTGTAAGAATTATCTTTTAATATTTAAGTTTATTCAGTAAAAATTGTAGAATTTTTTGGACGTGTATATTATTTTCTATGAATTTTTAAAATCAGGGGCTGTTACATTAATTTTGATGGCCTTTAACTCTAAATTTTGTAAATTTACTTTTAAATGAGTACTAATGTGGAATTGAGTCGGGGTTTGACCCAGTGGATTCTTAGCGGCTAGAACCGAGATAAGTTCCATGGGTATATTTGATTATTTGTGATATGCATTGTGCTAAAAAATATATGATATATAATAAGCCCTTTGTATATATTATATTTCTGTTTTGATATAATATATTCTTTCTTCACCCAAGCATACGTGTAATTCGAAGACAGGGAAATGTATGTAGTTGTAATATATATGTTTGATGTTTACTTGAATTTGATACTACCTGTGTTATGCGATGGTGTGTCAAAAGGGAATTGAGAATTTTTGGCCTAAGGGATTGTTTCATTGTTCATTGAAGCATTTTACCTACCATTGTCCATTGAGGCTTCATGGCTACCATTGATTATTGAGATTGTTATTGATCATTGTGGGGTGAGATAAGGATGGTTTATTGTTATTAATTTTTGATGTTGATTATTGAAGCTGCATAAGGGAGGAAGTATTTGGCAATTGGAGGCTCCAACACACCTTGGAATTACCTGTAATTGATATACTTGATTATAATATTTATGTTTTTATATTGCTTTCTTACCATTCATGGACTTACTGAGCGCCTATAACGCTCACACCAATATAAATTCTTTTGTAGGTTTCTGATATTATGCAAAATTTTACCTTATTTTTTGGCATATATTGGTGAATTGCAGTAACAATTTTAGTATTCTTATAATGATTTTTTAAGCTGAAATAAAATTTTGGAGTTTGATTGCCTGATTGCGTTTAAGTTTGAGTATAAGGGCCTCCAAAATTTCTCTTTTCTTATTTTTTTTGTTTTGATTGTGATATAGTTTCAAGGAATTTAGAATTTTGTTATGTGAGTTTGTTGAAACCAGCAAGTGAAAGTCATGAATGCTTTGAGTTTGATTTTTGCTTAAATTTGTGATGACTTGATGGGATAATGAATTGGGATCTTCTTGGGCATGTCGCACTTCCAACTTAGTGAAATTATGCCATGAAAGGAACCATTTGACATAACTGAAAGCTTTTGTTTTTTTTTATCTAAAATGGATTTTCATGGCATTAAAATCTGAATCTCAAATAAAAAGGATACATAATCTGTATCTCAATTGAATTATGATTTTGATTTGTGAAGTTATAATTATGCTAAGTTAGGGCAAATGAATGTGGCTGAGGGCTAGTTTCTGCTTTCTTCCATTGCTTCTGATTGGAATTCAGTTAGAAGTAGTAAACCTTTAATTGCAGTAGACTGTCCATCTATAAGTTGTTTCTGCTTTCCTATTGATTTCTCTGCCTTATTTTCTATATCATCGCTGTATTTTGCAAATTTTCCATTTTCAAATTCATTTTTTCTCCAACTAAATCAATTTGCTTCTCTATTTCAACAGCTTCATTCTTCAAAATCTCCACTTGCTCACCTAAATATGTATAAGCTTCCTAAAATTATATTCAATCACCTGCCTTAAATGATTTTAGAATTCCTCTTTTTTTTTTTCTCTTGAAACAAATTATGCTCCATTACTTGAAACAAATTGTACATTTAAATTGGGCCTCCGACAAAAATTTTCTAGCTACGTCACTGATGAAAAAACTATACACTAAAAAAAAAAAAAGTCAAAATCATCGAGGAAAATCTGTTAGCGATGCAATCATCGACAATCACATATGATATGAAATTAGCTTCCTTCCGGATATGTTGGTCACTAAGTAATTAATAATGCAATCATCAACAAACACATGTACGTTCATCAGCAACGAAATCAGTTACATGTACGTTAATTATAAACGAAATCGATTATGCAATTTTTGTCATTGGTTTTAAGATGAAAATAATTATTTTTGTCTTTATTTTAATACTTTTTAAAATTTTATTTTTTGAATTTACAAATAATTAATTTAATTCATTATAAATCAAATAATTAGAGCGAATTATTAACATTTTAACGAAATAAAATAAAATAAAAAGGAAAAATAAAAGGTAAAGAAGAATGAAAAAGAAAAATATAAGAAAAATACATTGACCTTAATGATAAAAAATTTTTTATATATTAAGAAAAGTAATGGAATAAATACTATATCATTCATTGTAAATTACCGTTTCAAAAAGGACTAATACATAAAGTGCCCTCCCACTTTGGCCAATGAAATATATACACGTGGCAATATATATATATATATATATATATATATATATATATATATAATTAAAATTGAAATAATACTCTAAACTCTCTCCCCCGAGACTCCGACGTTTCATCTCTACGGAAAACGCAACTCCGAAAAAGGAAAGTCACTGCCTTTCATCTCTGGTTTTCTACCTCAATAAAACTGCTGAAAGAATGGCGTTGGGACTTTTAAAATTGTGGGTTTTCTGATTCTGGTTGATGATGGTGATATTGGGTTTCTGCCATAGAGAAAGAGGAAAGACTTGTATTGGGCTTTTAAAGACCAAGTAAATTACAGGATTTTATTCAACTAAAAAAAAAAAAATTTTACAGGATTTTATAAGATTTGCTTTTTCTTGTTTTTCTCTTTTGGTTTTGGTGGGTTTGAATGAGTGGGATTTTAGTAGGTTATCATATGGATATCTATTTCTTGTTAATTGATGATTTTCAAATGAATAAGGTATCGTTTGGTTAGGAGTAAGTGAAAAGTGAAAGTTAGAGATGTTAAACGGGCTAGCCCTAACGGTTTCGGGCTGGCCCTGACGGGCTTCGAGTTAAACGATTCGGTTTATTTTTAGTTTAATTTAAACGAACAGACAATATTATGGACCTAACCCTAACCCTATCAGACCTCGGTTTAAATGGGCCACTATCGGTTACAGGTCAAAATACATAAAATTTTGAATTAAGTATGGTCCTTACGAGTTATTTTTTACTGATAAGATAACAAGCCAAGTTTTAAATTGGATAGAGCTTGTTTTATAGACTAACATCTTATATTTTTTTTACATCCGAAAAGAAAGTATGACAATCTAAATTATTTATAACTTAAAACATGCACTAAAAAATAAAAATAAAGTTTGAACTAAAATATTCATATGTAGTAAAAAGTTTACACTAAGTAAAATCCTAAATAAATTAATATATTAATAAAACTTTGGATTTAATTATGTGGGTTGAACGGGGATAGTCCTAACGGTTTTCAGACTAGCCCTAACAGGTTTTAGGCTAAACAGTTCTGTCTCTGTAATAACTTCCCCTCTTCAAGCAAGGAAGTCTACTTGGATATAATAATTGATAATTACTATTTTTATCTTTATTTTTTTATTTAAAAATATTTATTGGTGCCATATTTATGGCATTTTAATATTATATTTTATTAAATAGTCCAACTTTCCGAAAATTTATCAAGTAAATCAAACGATATTTATTCATCACTTCCTATAAAATAACTTAACTGCAATTGTACTTTCCGGAAATTTAACTTTCTAGGAAATAGGTCATTTGAAACAAACAACGATGTCTAGATCCAAAGAATAACGTATTCAATTTTCAGCATTTCAATAAATTCAAAATTTGAATTCACTTCATTTTCAATATCTGCTCACCAGCCAAACAGTATTTTCAAGTAGTAGTACAACTGAAACCAAGACGAAAAAATTGATAATAAAAATTCCAACAAAAATATTACCAAATAAAGTTGAATTATTTCATTTGGTAAATATTCAATTGAAACATCACAATTCTTGCAATTTTACTGTCTTAATTGAACATTGTTGTAGTCGGGACAAAGCAGAAATTGTATCAAGAGAAAGGAAACTGAGAAACGGAAAGAAAAGATTTGAGTTTTTTCTTTAAAGATGATTTGAGTTAGAAAACAACAAAGCTATTTTGAAATTGAAGTATAATATTTCATTATGGAGGAGTGGAATCATTATCATACATCATGAGAATTTTATCTTATTAGAGAAATGGAGAAGAGAGAAAAAAAAGGGATGAAGGTTGAAGGAGAACTGTTTCTGTAAGGCACAAGCGTAACGTGGATGGAAGTTATTTTTAATTGCATATACTTGCCACATGTATATATTAAAATGGCTAGTTACACCAACTAATCAAATTAAGGTGGTGTAACGGTTCCATACTATAAAAATTCGAAGTTATGACGGTGGAAGATTTTTTTTTTGGAAAGAGGCATGGAAGATTTATTTTGTAGTCTATTCAACATTGGGGTTTACGATTTAATGCTTTGCCCAACTTTTATTGCAAATTTTGGGGTAAATTTTATGTATATTGTCCAAACTTTGATAGTTATAACTAGTATATCCTGAACTTTAATGTAACCAAAAAATTATATAATGAAGCAATTACGGCACGTTAGCGGTTGACGTATAGTAACGAGCCAATACATGAACGGCAAGTGTTATTAACTTTAATTATTTTAATAAAAATAATAAATGATTGTATTAATGGACACATAAATCAAGTGTATTTAATAAATGCATTTATTGTTTTTCTTAAAGTTAATGACACTTGCCGTTCATGTATTACCTCGTTACGACACGTCAACGGTTAACGTGCCGTAACTGCTTCATTGTATAATTATTCGTATGTAACACCCCATAGTCTACGAAATTCAATATCGAATCACAAATGATCTTTTTGGCATCTTTCTTCTTTTTCTTTCGGCAAAAATTTCAACTACGGTATCTAAAATTTAGAGATTCTAACTTAATGGCAGCTAAAGTTTCATTTCTTTCTTAAAAAAATATATATAATTTTAAAAATTTTAGAAAAATATTTAATGTAATACATTATTAACATTTTTATAGCCATATGATTTGAATTATAATATAAAAAAATTATTCAAAAACTATCCATAATTTTAAATAATCAATTATTATTATTATTATTATTTTTTACTGAAAAAATTATTGTAAAAAATACACCTCTATGACCTGAAATCAACAATTCAAATACTGATAATTTAACTAAAATACTTAATTAATTTACTGTTGAAAAAAGTTCAATAAGCCAAAGTTTCGTAATTGATTATTCTGCAATTCGAATATATGAAATTGAAACAGCCACGAAATATAATCGAACACCAAACACAGATTTTCATTTAATAATTAGCAGAAAATAAGGAGAAACGGAGAACAAGAAATACAAAGACACAAACACAACAGAAACATATTACAACTTTGAAAAATGCATGATGATGGATCATCATATGAGTCCTAGATATACAATACATAATACATAAGTGGGACTCTATATTTATTTTATTTTTTTTTTGCCACAAGTAGGACTCTTTATTTAGTACTATAAATCATGCATTTTCTAGAGCCCATAATTAATATTATTACATTACTGCATCCCACTTGATGAAGTTGGATACATCGAATTCAACAAAGGCAGGACCGATAGCTGAGTTTGGTTTGTCAAACTCATAGGTAAGCTCTAAAACGGTGTTACTTCCACTTCTCGTGGCTTTTGCAGTGACTGTAATCCCACTTGAGAAGAAAGCAGCACCATCTGGTTTTACTTTTACGCTATAATTGGCGTTCATTCCCTTGCTATCCATGGAATTGACTGTGACATCCGCCTCCGAGATTGGCAATCCTGCAACGTAATATTACATTTGTGTATTTAAATAACAAATCATTCATTTCAGAAAATAACACTCTAGATGATTTTTCTTTTTTGAAACCACAAAACATTTGCCTTACCGCTAGCAAACTTGACTGTGAAGTTATTGGCATCACCGTTAATTTCTTTGTAAATGTCAGGCAGGTCGATGGGGAGTTGGTTGAAGGCACTTTTGAGGTAAGTCAATAGTGAATTGGGACTCGACAGAAGGGGTATGGTGCTCACAATGTTGATAGCGTAAGAAGGCATTCTTTTTCTTAATGATATCTATCCTGGAATTATAGAGGATTAATTTGTTTTCTCGTTAATGGATGAATTCAAGCTCAACCTAAACCT
>CATIWJ010251371.1:0-10804 GCA_949640765.1 Croton laevigatus | reverse complement strand
TGGTAAAGTACTGTTGTATTGTTGTAAGAGATTTCTTAGCATCAGTGCTCTCAGAAATAGAGCCCCAAAATGCTTCCACTATAGAACGTTTCATGATCATTAGACTCATGCAGTTAGAGCAATCCCACTTCTCTACTTTTGCCTTATTGGAATTATCCTCGGCTGAGTGGGTCGCTCCGTCCTTAACGCAAGGTCTAAATCCATATAGCCGAGAATGATTTCCACATTCTCTTTCCAGACCTTAAAATTTGTACCATTTAGCATTGGAATGACACTAATATGAGCAGACACATTATATGCAGTAGCAGAAACTGAATCGAGAACAAAAAATAAACATAACATAAGGCTCACAATCCAAAAATTCTTAAATTCATAAATTCAAATAGTGGCAATTCCCAAGAAACCTAGCACAACATTGACATCTAGTCTTTGGATAGAGAAAATCAATTTGTAAATGGTTCTCTTGATGCAGTAATCAAATATTAATAATAAGTTCCTGTTAAATAATAAGCCTTTCTTTGGACCGACCAATTATTCACATGGAAAACCGAATAATTATTACATATTTATTACCGTAGGTATATTTAATTTTTAGCCAAACAATAACCTTCCTTTGGGCCGATTATTATCCGCATGAAAAATAAATACACAATCATCTTAATATTTGAAATTAATTAATCTCCACAACAGAAGTCACTTTGGCGACATGTTATTTCAACTAATTAATTCAAAATATCAGACATCCGAAACCAAAATTTGAATTAAAGTTCTTATTGAACTAATCTTGATGTTCAAACAAATAAATTATTCTTTATGAGAGCTTCCTAAATTAATTATGTTCTCAAAATTGCCATGGGCAAATCTTTAATAAATTATAATCATTTAAGGGCCAATATGTAACTCCTAATAAATTTTAGGGGTAAATCTGTACAACTTAATAAATTTAGGGGTAATTCTACATGAATTATTAAGTTTAAGGGTCATTCTGTATGAATTATTAAATTCAAGGATCATTCCGTATGACTTAGTAATTTCAGGCATCAAAACAGGAAAACTACCAAATTTAGGGGCCATTCTGTAACCCTAAAAAATTCAGGCACTAGGATGGGAAACAGAAAAAGACAGAGGGCCAAAATTGTAAAATTGTCGTCTTCTTCCTCTACCAGCCCTAGCGCCTTACGATGAGCTTGAACCAGATGCCCACTGCAGCGCCAGTCGTCGGACCAAACGCCGCTGCCTCGCCGCCGACCCTTCCTTCGTTGTCGCCGCTGCTCCAGGTCCCGACGATGCTGACGATCGCAAGGTCTTTCTGCTGGAACGACGGAAACCAGATGAGATTTTGTCAAATCGCTACCGCGCCGCCATCTTCGTTCTTCAGTGACCGATCTATGCCAGTGATGGCTAACGCCGGTGGAGGCCAGTCCTTCAGCACCGAAAGCCCGAAACAAAGAAACAAGATCTAAATCCAAAAAAGCCATTCGGTGATTTCCAAAACCCGACGCTCGACATAAATCAAGGCTCGCCTCTCCTCAATGCCATTGGGGCTTGCCGGAGCTGGGCTGCGCCGGTCAATAACCTTCGCCAGAAACTCTATCGTCGGCAACACTTGATTGATCCAGGAAAGGATCAAACCGAAGATGAAGGATGAAGAACACGATCGTGCTCTTCCAGTATCCCTTTTTTTTTTTTAATTCAGCCAAAACAGATTTAACCCAAAAAAAAAATCAACAACAAAAATTGCCGCAATCCGAATCGGCATAACAAAGTTGCAAATCAACAAAAAATTGCAAGAACAAACATCAATCAACAGATCAAAAAACAAAGTCACCAATAATCAAATATGAAGTTGGCTCTAATACCATTTGTAGGAATTTAATTCTCAATAAAACCATAAGCATTCATGTCTGACTATCGATGAATAAACTAAATACGGAAGCGTACCTGTTTTCATTGCAGCAATCGTACCTTTTGCGGAACTGTACTATGAACAAATGCTAACGGTTGTGATCTTCCTCAACCAAATCCCAGTGTTTCTTAGGGTTCCTTAGTTTTCTGTCTTTGATGGGAAGAGAATAGAATAGAGGGGATTTGATATATTGGAGACCATAACCTAATATATTCTTTATATACTAACCCAATAAGATCCCATTAAGCCTAATTTAGGTCGGTATCCACCCATTAAACCCTACCAAACATTTAAAGTCTACGGATTTTCACAATGAACCACTTAACATTAACCCACTGATAAAATAGCTCATTTAATATAATTGTTCTATTACATATGTTAGCCCACCAAATAGAAATTAATCACATCATCAACTTTTTAAAGTCTACTACTACTCATGGCCGTCTAAGGAGTGTGCATTGCGGATGCGGCCTATCACACAGGGCTCCATTTTTTTAGGATATCCAAATTTTGAAAAAATAAAAATAAGTGTATATTTCAATGATTAAACCAGCGACATACAGCTTATTTTAATAAACATCTTCCACTAAGTCACTCTTAAAATGTATAATTTTTATTCAATCCAATGATAAATATACTAATTTTTATAGATCCAACGTTCAATTTTAATATTTCGCATAAGGCCTCTCAAATTTATGAGACTCCCTGCTACTACTACTACTACAACAACATTTCAATAGTAATTTTATAGTTTTGGTAAAAATTGGAAAGTAAAATTAAAAAGCAATTTCATTAAGTAATTAATTGGTTGAACTTGGTTAAATGATTCAATAATAGAAGCTCCAGTAAGGTTTTTTTGTTCTTCTTTTTCAAGTACTTCATTAACAATCGCCATTTGTAGTAATAACAATCGCCATTTGTAGTAATAACAATTGCAGTACTGTTAATACTTTCTGCTGGATTTTGCTCAATTTCTTTTTTCCCATCTTATAAATTGCATATATTATCATTTGAATTACCCCAAGGACTCCCAAAATGTTCGGAATCTGAAATAAAAAAAATTATCTATTATATAATATTTTTTGGTCAGACCATAAATGAAATTTCTGTTCAATTATTACGCTTATGGGGTTTGAAGTTTTTTTTTTTAAAACTGTTTGAGACTGTTAAAAAAAAAAAAAAAACCTACCGCAATGTACCAATCTTTGAGGAGGACACCGTAGAGAAGCCACATAATTGCACTCAAAGTGAGGGAAAATGATAAGAAAAATGGCATGAATTCCACACTTTTTGTGCGTATTACCAACCTCTGCAACTTTTATCCACCATTACTTTGATTTTAGTTATAACTAAAGAAAAAACCAAAACTTTATTTTAAATAGGAAAATTTTCAATTTCAATTATGCATAAATCCTGTGATAAAATGGTAATTGATCAAACATAAATGTTGATGAAATCACAATTTTCCTTTAAAAATAACAATTCTTACCATTATGTTTAAAGGAGCTGCAAAAACCACAGTAGACAATGCTATGCACAGCCAGCCTACAATTGTTCGACGTCTTTTCCCTAGGGAGAAAAAATTTGTAAGAAAAATTGTAGCCACAAATCCCCAATGTTCATCAAGATTAGTAGCTTCAACGCCAACATCTGCCATTAATAGTGCTCTATATAAATTTAATTGCTTTAGATTATGATAAATTAATAAATGATTAGTGGAAGGGTTGATTATTAATTACCTTAGTTTTCTTTGGCGCATAGATGATGTACAAAATAATGTATATTGTTTCAACTAGACAACCGAAGGAATTTATGCTTAAAAGAAGATAATCTGATTTTAGAACAGCATGATAAATCCAAAGTTATGCACTTAATAATACCACAATATAAGGTATTGATTAAAATCCTTCTGTTGATTTCTTCTTATAAACTCGAATGAACGTAGGCCTGCCAATTAAATATAATAATTATTAGTATTTGTTCATTTTATCATACTAGCGTTTTCAAAATATATCATAAAATTATATTAATATCATAAGATTATAAAATAATAAGAATATGCTTACAATGATGCCAGAAACATCATAACGGAGACGATGCTGTCTACCATATCAATGACGATAACAATTGATCAAGTTGAAGAAAGAACATATAAGAATATAATTAGATAAAATTTGCAAATGCATAAAAAAATTAATTAATTTGTGTATATAGAATAATAATTCGCATATATACCAAGAAGACCAAAGGTGAATACGAATGGATGGTGATGAGGATCCATAGCCATAATAGCTACAACTTGAGATGATTTTGTAAAAAAAAAAAAATTCCTTAAGATGCTTTTTATTGTGCAAAAGATGCTTTTTATAATAAAGAGTACTATTGGGGATCTCTTACATGATGATCTATCTCTCTAGTTAAATATTTTCAGGCTTATATTTTTTACCTAATTAACACTTATATATCATTATGTTTTATTTTTAGTTATATAATTTATACTTCCGTCAAATATTGAATTCCCTTGATCTATTTGAAAATGGCAATTTTATCCTTAAAGAAATTATTTTGGGTGGAGTGACTTGAAAAGTTGGAGGAATATCGAGTTCTAAGTGTTTTTTATAGGGTTGCAGTTTTTGAATCGTGTAGATCAAGTTTAACGCGGCAAATGCTCCGCAAATATTATTTTTAGCTTAACTTTTGCTACGGGTCATTCAAGAATTTTCGCAAGTTACTTGTCTATAACTATTTAGAGCCTTTTGAAAATTTTTGAATTTTTTTTTTTTAACCTTTTTATACTTATATAAGTCAAACTATGCTATTTTATTAGACAGCTTATTTTTCAATTACATTTCAAACTTTTCTCTAAGCTTATTTAAGGTTTTATTTTTTGAACTCTTTTACGCTACTTCAGTCTTTTTGTTTTTAGTGATGTGAACACAATCAAAAATAAAAAAGATTATAAAAGACTAAACCGATAAATATTATATACTACAATTCTAGATTATATTCGATAGTTTTTTTAATTCTGTAATCATTTTTTGGTAGCAAATCAACTACACGTGTCTATATAAAAAAAAACTCAGTAAGCTGTTAAATTTATGATTATTATAAATTAAATTTAACATTAAGGTAATAAATGTACTAAAAGTTATAAATTATTATAAAAATGAGTAATGATAATTTAGTGTTTAACCTTTTTAAAATTTGACAATTTGATGTTCGAAGTTTTATTTTGACAATTTAGTGTTCAACTAATTTAAAAACTTTTTAGTTTATTTTTACACATATGACATATTGATTGGTCTAACTGGCATGATTCATTGAATGTAAAGAAATAATTTATTAATTAAAAAATATTTTTAAATAAAATTAATTATATTAATTAATATAATATGATCCTTCCATTAAAAAAAAATCTCAAAATCTCATATACTGTCTATATATGAATTATTTTATTTAAAATAATTTGATATTAATATGTTTGTGTTTTTAGCTAGATATTTATATATTGTTAGTAGTATTTTGTTTGAAAGTTGTACTTTTTGCATCAGATTCTTTTTTTTTTTACAAATTTATAGTTTTATAAAAGCTTACGAAAGCAGTTTAGTTTCGTACAGAATTGAAATTTGATTGATCATAAAAATTAAAACATCATATATGTCTAATGTTTGCAATCCCAATGCCGTGGTCTTCTTACACAACAATTAACAAATTTTCAAAACGACGAAGGAATATATCACGTCTTGGAGTTTGTAAAATTGGAAAAATACATGTGACCTAAGTTCAAAAAAAAAAAAAAAAATACTATCTCCGTATTTTTTATTTCTTTATATTTCAAAAAATATAATTAAATTTAAGTTTAATGTTAATAGTTTGATGGGTTAAGTTAGATAGATTAAAGTATGTTCATGTTAGTTATAAAATATAATTACTGTACTTAAGTTATATATAAATAATACTTTAATCTAACTTAACCTATCAAATTATCAATACTTAACTTGAATCTAACCATACCTTTTAAAATGTAAAAAAATAAAAAATACAGAGATAGTATAAGGAATTAATCATAAGGGAATTTAAGAAAGTTAATACGTTATAAAAGTACAATCTATGTTAAAAAAAAAAATAATACGTTATAAAAGAAAAGTAAACATAATGTAAATAAGAGGTAAACAAATTATAAGTATAGTAAACATATCGTAAATGAGAAGTAAACACAGTATAATAATAGTAAACATATCATAATCGAAAAGTAAATATGCTCAGTAAACAATAGTAAATGGATTATATACAAAAAATAAGTAAGTTGGTATTTGATTGAAAAAAGCTAAATACAAGTAACGAAGTGTTTTTAATTAACATTTTCGAATAGTATTCAAGAGATGAAAGTGATAAGAAATAGATTTTGTGGGTGGATAAATAATTTAGGGAAAAAAACATAATGTAAACCGATTATAAATATAGTATAAGTAGAAAAGGAGTGAGTAAATATTTGTCAAACTAAATTTAAATACAGACGGAGCTGCAAAATCTCATCTTTACGGGTTGATTTCAAACAAACCATCTTTCTAAAAGAGAAATAAGAAATGCTTGACAAACTATATACAGGATTAATAGAATTATACATAGAAAGACAGCTTGGCTTCATCATTTTCTGAAGTTTTGAAAATGGTAATTTTATTATTGTTTGCACTACAAACATAATTCTGACTCGAGTTGGTCTATATATATATAGCTTGGCTTCATCATTTTCTGAATTTTTGAAAATGGTAATTTTATTATTATTTGTTTACACTTTAAACATAAATTATATTCTGACTCGAGTTGACATATATATATATATATATATATATATATATATATAATTTTATTTCTAAAATTAAATTCGGAACTAAATACGAATAATTTATAATTTTATTTTTTTAAAAAATAAATAATAAATAAAATAAATATGCGTTTGCTTTTTTTAAAAAAATAAAATTATAGATTATTCGTATTTAATCCAGAAATTAATTTTAGAAAGTTAAAGCTCACATATTTGACTCTGTTTTAAAAATATCACATTAGATAAATAGAACCGTTGAGACTGTTAAACTTAACGGTTCTACTTATCTAATGTAATATTTTAAAAAAAGAGTTAAATATATAAACTGCAACTCTCTAAAATTAATTTTGGAACTAAATACAAATAATTTATAATTTTATTTAAAAAAAATTAAAAAGAAAACTTTGGTGCGCCTATTGAAGTGGCGCACCAAATTGAATTTCAATCTGCACTTTTCCTTCTAGTATGCAAAATGGCGGCTTATAATAAAATTAACCAGTGCCCCATTTCAAATGGCGCACTGGATACTGACTCAGCTCGGTGCGCCATTCTGAAATTAAAGACCGGTCAACACCCCAAAAAACGCACCAAAATTGTAAATTTTTTTTTTACAACCTAAATTTGTAAATATTATTCTAAAACACACCAAATATGTCATTGTCCCGAAAAAGAAAACAAATTTCAAACCTTCAATCTATCGAGTGGTTCTGATTCATTATACCAGATCGACATCATCATCATCATTCATGCTTCTTTTGATTTTCGAATTCAAAATCCAAAACTATCCAAATCCCATTGAAATCACCTCACCATCCTCTTCAGATCAGATTACCGGATCTCTTCTCAGATTCGCTTCGATCAGAACGTTGCTTCTTCAAAACTCTCACCGAGAAACATTCATCTTTGCAAAACGCCAGGTGGGAAGAGAGCAGATGAAGATGATGTATGATTAACTAACAGGTAAAGGGTTAAGAGCAGATGAAGATGGTGTATGATTAATCAGCATATATGTACGATTAACGCCGGGTGTTGAATGTTTAGGCGATGGTGGTGGTGGCCGAGAGAGGAGAGCAGGCAGGAGAGAAGGGTGGCGGCACAAGCAAAGGGTTAAGTTTTAACCTAAATTTGGGGGAAAAAAAGGCTATTTATACTAATGGTTCGGGTTTGGTCAGATTTTTCAGTTTCAACTCGAATAACCCGAAACCCGAAGTTTTACATATTTTATCATCTGAACCGATATATTGTTCAAGCCCCAAACCAAACCATCGATTCAGTTCGGTCCGGTTTCAATGGATGGGTCGGGTTTTGCACAGCCCTAGTACAAGCAAATACAATAAGTTCACGAGCTTACTATTCCCACTTGAAAAACAAACCCACTTAATTATTATTCTTTTGTGAGCTTCCTCCCCACATGTCCAAGCATCTCTGACACCAATAATATTTTTTTTTCCCCAAAACTAACACCAATAATATGTTGGAAAGTTCTAACAGTGTTGTCTTTTTTTTTTCTCTTTTTAACCAAGGTGTTTATATATTAATAAGGGTCCAAAAAAAAAACATTGAAATTAAATACATTAATAAGATAATCATTAAAAGAAGGTGATTACAATAATATTACTCCTAATTAAACCGATTAACTACTAACAAACATAATTAAAATCACTTTTCTAATAATAATACTTAATTAAATAACATAAAACTAATCGTACGTTACTTATGCTTATTCATGCTACTTTCTTTATATTTAAACCACCCTTTTTTATGAGAATCTTTGACAACTTCTAGCAGCTTTCCAAGTGGAGAAAATTTGATTGCATGACCAATATTTAAAATCTCTTGAGATCGAGATCCTACAGCACGAGATCCATATATTTCAGCACCCTTTTTAACACAATCCTCACCAGAAATCGTGGTAAAAACGATGCTGAAGGATCTGAATCTCGCGCTGAAAAATCTGAATCTAAAAAGATTTTAAATATTGAACATGCAAATAAAATTTTTCCACCTAAGAAGTTTCTAGACATTGCAAAGATGCTCATAAAAAGAGATGGTTTGAATATAAAGGTAAGTAGCATGGAGAAGTAAGCATAAACATACGGTTAGTTTTATGTTATTTAATTAAGTATTATTATTAGAAAAAAGATTTTAAATAATTAAGTATTATTATTAGAAAAATGATTTTAAATATGTTTGTTAGTCCTAACACTAATGTCGCCACGTCCTTTCTTCGTGCCCTGAATTTCGAACAATGCATACTCATGCTAGACTGATAAGATTTTCCACATCAGTTTGGATTTACAATTTATGAAAGTCAAATATAGTTTATATTCCCTTCCGTACCATAACAAGTGTAACCCAAGCCCAAATTGTCATCTTGGTGGGAAAAGCCATTTTGCAATTATTCTTCTTTTACTATTAGTAATAGCAACCTAACGGGGAAATTAAATTTTAGAAGGGTAACTTGAGAATTTTACATTTTAGTTGTTAGCCATTTTCTATTTAGTTTTACAAGGCAGTACAAGCTATATGAATATTTGATTTTAGTGAGAATTAGAGCATTTTTAGAGTATGAATATTTGATTTTCCTGAGAATTAGAGCATTTTTAGAGTGAAAAACCTTACTTTTCTTTCAGGAGGCAGTGTTGTCATCCATTCATCTCTTTTTGGGGCTGTTTTAACTTCCAGTTCAGCAAGGAGCTCATCATCACCCTGCATTGATATACCTGAAAAAACAGGATCATTTTTTGGTTCAGATATTAGTGCCTTCACATATTGCAAAGCAATAATACTAATATCATAAAACTGAAAAAGGAGTTATTTTTAGCAGATCAATTATGAACTAGAAAACTTGATCGTTCATAATTTGATTGGCAAGAAAATCCCATCAGCATATGCAACTAGGAAAATGGCATTTTAACAATTTTTTAAGATGCATGTTTCAACGGTGAACACTTTCTCATGTTCTGATAACTTCATATCACCCAAAATCTATTGTTTGTGTTCAAATCGAGCTTTGAAGAAAAACAAAATGCATCTTTGTTCCTGAACAGAATAAAAAAGTAGAGTCATGTCCTTCACACAACCATTGAAGATTGAACTCCAGCTTTACTAGAAATAAGTCAAGTGTGAACTGGTTCAACCTTTAATCTTTACGGTACAGCACAGAAAGGCAGACAGATAGAGAGAGGGGGAGAGAGATGGCATACATTAAAAGAAATCATAATTCAAGGAAAAACCATGTAGATACATGAGAAACTTACCTTCTCTGGATCTTGTAACTCTTTAAATGCTTTATTCAGTTTAATAAACACCTGATGCGATTGAGGATGAGAACACTTGTCTGGATGCACGAAAAGAGACAATTTCCAGTACCTAGGGAATAACAATACAATTAATCAAACATATAACCTTGAAAGCAATTGCAGAGGGATTTCGAATTGAAGCAGATAAAGTCACATGAAAAATCTGCTGGCAAGGCATAGACCAACAAATGCATGTTCCGGTTGGTAGATTCCCAAAGATTCAATCTCCACAAGTGAATACATATATATCAATGTTCGTAAGGAATAAAAATCACCACTTACAAATATCCTAATATAAAGGCTTCTTCACACAATCTCCAGTTTATGTGTTAATTACCAACCAAGGATGTAATAACATGGGCTCTGAGAATTATTCTTTCTGTAACTCAAAAATCTTGGGCCATGATTGATAACTCTCATACGCGTAGCTTACTTAGGTTTGGAGTGACAATAACTAAAAAAACTATTGCAGAGAACAAATAAAGCTCCTACAAGAAAGAACTTCAAAAATCTCATTTTCAATACATAAAATAATGATACAGCAACTCACCTCTTCTTTATATTTTCAGCAGATGTATTGTGATTTACTCCTACAATATCATATGGAGAATCACCTACAACACTCGTGATTCTTGTGACCTGTTCAAATAAATAATAAAGTTACATGCAATTAACCATAAGCCTCACACAGTGGAGAACCCAAAACAAAATGTCAAGATTGAAAACAAACAAAACCACAAACCTCTTCAAAACGCTCTGCCTCATTTGCTG
>CATIWJ010251234.1:0-10732 GCA_949640765.1 Croton laevigatus | reverse complement strand
AGGAAAAATGAAACCTAATAACAACAATTTCTCTTGTAACGTAAGAAAAGAAATAAAAAATAGATAGAAAAGATTACAGAAATGCTTACAGTTCCAGTAGCTAAAGTGAGCTGAGAATAAGACAGATCCAAAGGTGTAGCAGTTACATGAACTCCAAAAAACGTCGCCGTATTGCGAAACGTAAGCTTCACCGAACAGTTCAGTGAAACCATTTCTGTTGCCACTCCTGAGAAATCAGCTCCAGCTTGTACTATAAACTGATCAAACACAACACTCTGCAAAACAAACAAAGTCGTAACTCATTTAATTACTGTCTTAATTTATCAATCTAGAACAAGATTATAATGTTGGTCATTCTGCTAATTTTTTTTTTCCAATTTTAAAGTAGTTTTAGATCAAACTCAATCAATTTTCAGTGTGAATTATTATGATCATAATTTAGTATTTACCTTCATGGTGACGGTGGGTTTTTGAGGACGACTTGCACCCCAGAGAATCAGCGAAAACAGGGAAAAAAGCAGAAAAAATCCCAAAACAAAAGCAGGAAAATAGCATCGCCGAGGAATTCCATGTGAAGCAATATCTCCATCAAGAAGTCCTTCTTCTTCAATAGCATCAAAGGCCTTCCATGGTTTCCGGCTGACTTTCCGGTCGCTGGATTTACGATGAGGTTTAAGTGAGCCGGAGAATCGAGTAGAGGACGATTCACGAGAGTGTGGTCCTAAAGAAGAGTTGGAATGGGAATGTGGAGGAGAACCAGCTGGACTGAGCACCGGAGTAGAGTGGAATGAGTTAGTAGTTTTCTCGCCGTCATGAGAGTCTCTAGATGGGCTTTGTACGTAGTAAACAGGGCGGCAAGGCGGCGATGATCTTGTCGGAGATGACTGAGATAAGCTGCTTACTTCTGAGTCAGTCTTGGAAAGATGGGTGGACGACATCGTCGTTTTGGTTAGTTGCGTTTTGGGGAAGAAGAAGAAAGTGAAGTGAGGAAATGAAGAAGAAACGTAGGAAATGGAAGAGCACGTTGTGTTATGTTTAGTTTAATAATATCGAAGTTGGGTTGATTATGATTAAATATGAAGGTAATTAATAAGGGGATGGGGGACTTTGCAATAACTAGCTGGGTTTGTCTACTTCATGTTTCTCTTTTTAATTTAACATTTTTATTGGATTGATACTCTAGACAAGTAGTAGTATTTTTCTTAAATTTTTACTTCTAATTTGATTAATAATTTGGTAATAGATTAAAAGTTCGTTCATATAAGTACAAATCCTTGTTTTTTTTTTTTATCGGAAATTAGTATATGTGTTATTTGTTATCTTATCTTTAGAAGTCGTTAAAATTTCAGAAATTTTTGACCGAAATATTAATAACGGACAGATTGTTTTTATTCGTTAAAAAATAAAAGATAATACAAATAAGCAATACGAATAAAAGTGCACAGATTTGAAGTTCAAACCGAGTCATAGTTCAAACTCCCATGCAATATTTTTTTTAAAAAAAATCAAGGTTTATATAATTTGTACTTAATCTAAGAGATGAATGACAGTTTTAAAAATTTAACTCAATAACGGGTTTATTTTTCTATTTTATTGTACTAAAATTGTGACTCATTGTGTGTGATCTATACACCAATTACATATTATTGAAAGCATTTTAAAATAATATGTTGCAAGGGAGTTCAGTCATTCCCTTGGTCGAACTCTCTATCATTACTGCAAACATAAATATTATGCCATAAATTAAAGGTATTTTCTAAAACTTATTTAGGTAAGAGATGTGAGATTTTGATCTCATTATAACATCTCACGTTGTTTTAATTTGACGAGCATATCAGAAAAATATGAACAGATTTTGCAAAACGTTCTTAACGCGAACATGTATTTGATCCTAAAGTAGATGGGTCAATATATATTGCGCAACACTTTTATTTGTGGGTCTATATTTGCATACATTGTCAACATTACAAATGTTATGTGATTGAAGAAAATAGATAATAGAAGAGGATGACATACATTACTGATAAATTTTTTGAAGAATATTGGTTAATCTACGTTACATTAACATAAAGATGCTCCTAGCTTTTTTACTGACAAAAATCAAACTAACTTATGTTGTGTCCCAGACGTTAGTTACATCTGTCCATGCTCAGACAAATTTTCTAAACTTTCAGTTATAATTTGGATTTGTTCTAGATATTTAATTATTGTGAATAGAGCGTTAAATGCAATATTATAAGCTAAAAATGTGAAAAATTAGGGGCTAAGCAGATTTTCATAAATTATTACTCATTCCGTCCCTATAATAAGTGTTTTATTTTTAGATTATAACAAAATTAGATGGTAATTTTTTTTATACTTTTGAAATATTAATAGATAATAAATTTAAAAGTTGGACAAATATTTAAGCGAATGGTATATTGATCATTCAATAAATATATTTTATTTTTTTACTATCATTTCTTAATACTTGTGAAAATAGAAGTCGGGACATTCATCGTGGGGCGGTAGAGAGTATGTTTTACATACAAAATGCTATCAAATTTACCATTGCTGCAAAAAGTTTTCACGTAACATTCAAGATTTTAGAGGGTTAAAAAAAAAAGTTAGAATTAATGAGTGCGGTGCAGATCTAACGGCCTGTAGAAGCAAACAAGGGGAAAAATAAACAAAAAAAGAAAATCCAATCTCATGATTTCCGAGACCCAACTCATATAAAATAAAAAAATTAATTCATCATAAACAAGATCTAACATGGTGAATCCAATAGTGGGCACGGAAATGCGTACTTGAGGAGGTCCCTTCTCACATGACTCTGTACCTCAAATTTCGGTTTGACTATTGAATCATAAATTTAGACTTTTAAACAATCAATTACTAAATTCAACAATCTTAAATAATAGTAGTACTAGTTATGAACTACATAATAAATGTTGAATTGAATCAATTTTAATCCCACAAGTTGGAGCGTAAAATATTAATAAAATAATTCCCATTTTGTTATAATTTTTTTTATTTAACTATCCGGCTTTCAGCTACGGGTGTCGACTAATCCAGATTTAAGTCAGTAGTGCTATTAAGGATGACAAAACTCTTTCTATTGAGTTTTAAGCAACTACATTCTCAAATGCTCGAATACAAGACTTTTGATTAAGTTAGAATAATCTCAAAACCCAAGGGGTTGGCCTGGTGGTGAGGTAAGTCACCAAAGACCAAAAGGTCCTGGGTTCAAACCTTGGGGGTAATTAAAAAGCAAAAAAAAAAAAAAATACCAAATAAATTTTATACGCTGGTGCAGTTACACATTAAAATTTTAAAAACAGATTAAAACAAAAATTGAAGTTTAAAAAGTGAAATGAAGCATTTGTCGGCTATTCATGATGTAATTATTTACGAAATTTTCCATAGACTGTCCATTTTTTAATCAAAGGGTCTTATAATATGTTGATAGGTATAAAGTGCAGCTTTAGACAGGCTGTGAATGTTGCTTCTTAATGCTAAGCTCCAAAATTTGCTCTCAATGATGAAACTGAATCAAAATATTTATTAGTATGGGCTTCAGCCTTCAGCCTTCAGCCTTCAGCTTCAACAACCTCCAAGATTTTGCATTTTTCTTTTTTTTACCAAAACAAGATTTTGCATTTTGGATTTTGCAAAATCCTCATATATGATTTGATTTGACATAAATAATGGTTGGGTGTAGGTGGGAGCTAAGTATCTCAAATGGTACTGGTTGGTTTAAGTTAAGTTCATCCTATTTTATGTTTTTTTTTTTTTTTTTTTGGGCTGGAATTTGGAAGAAATACACGATTCTAAGACCATAAAATGGAGCTACTAATCCTTTTTCTTTTATAATAAATGGAGCTACTAACCTTATATCTTGATTAACAGACATTTTATTAATTTTGATTTGGATACATTGAAGTCCATTTAATCATATGTCTTAATGGGATTTCTCAAAACATAAAATCATTTATCTTGATAGAAAATTATAATTGATATTTCAGAGGACGAACAATCCTAAAAACTTGCACAGAGAAAAATTAGAAAGAATATGCATATATACCACTCCGTGGTAGTTTAGAGATAATCTAGGGTGTTAATCCGCACGTTGCAACGGGTAGTTACTAGGAAAATTCTATCCTATGCCTGAGTGATCTCATGTATTTGGTCTAGGTAAATTTTTTATAATTATTATTTAATACCTTAACATCAGTAAATAAATAACAACAAGAACGTATACATACAAAAATATATTTAACATTGGATTTTGTATTATATATGCAAAAAGATTGATAATAATATGTACACAGGTAGGTATATGGGAAGAAATTTTATAATCTTGAAATATGTAATTTATACGGTAAATGATTGTTGTTGTCTAATTTTTTAAAAAGGTGAAACCCTTTTAGTGCTATAAACAACAATGTGTCACGGGCTGGGAGTCTCTAGCCCACCACGCCCGTGCGGCGCCCCAGGGTCTCCCGCAACCCCTAAGGCCAGCCTTTAGGCTTGCTTGTGCGCACTGGTTTCGCCCTCCCATGGGCTCATCAGGAGAGTGGGAACAGCTCTCGACCAGTTGGCTGCCTAAGCGCCATACTCCCAGAGTAGAGGGCTGCCTAGCGCAGCAACAACGTCCTGGCGCTGCCCCTTCCCTGACAAACACACATGGGATCTTTTATAAGTGGCACAACAACACGCGAGCCGTGTCAAATGCATATAGAACAAAAGCGTATGTTACAACTTCCAACGAACTTATGGGATATTAAGGTAAAAAATTAAGATTAGCAAAGCTAAAAGAGATAAATGAAAAGAAATTTGCCTTTAGCAAAACTGAATGAAAGAATTGTTTCCATTGATCATCGAACTTGCAGAAAAGGTTATTTTGGATAAATAACCAGAGGCCTCACCATAAGCTGACATAAAGATCACAAGACTAGTTAGAAAAATTGAATCTCCTCTGCATAAATAAAGTAAATGTTGGGACCATATGCTTGAAAAGCAACCTCCATGATTTCGCCTTTTGGGTTATGCAAAATCTTGGGCAAGGCTACACGTCTCGAGCGAAAGGTGCAAGACTGTTTTGTTTTTTTGTGATTTTTTGTAAATTTTTTTTTTCATTTGCACCGCATATTGTCTGTACTGAATCCTGAGATTAATTTTACTGAGCTGCAGTTTATAAAATTTAACTCTGTATTATAAATTTTATATGATTACAAATTTAACGGTCTGAATTATTTTGTGTTAGTTTACAATACAGAGTCAAATTCTATAAACTATAATCCAATGAAATTTATCTCAAAACTCAATACAAATAAACTGTGGTGCAAAATAAAAAAAATCAAAAAAAACAAAAAAGTTTCACGCGAAAGCTTTATCCAATCCTCTTACTAAAAATTTGATTTGACATAAATAATTATTGGGTGTCGAGTAGGAGCCAAGTATCTCAAGTACTATTGGTTTAAGTTAAATCGAGTCATTCTATCTTATGTTTGTAATATGGAGTAATATACCAAAATGGAGCTACTAAATTTATATCTTGATTAACCAGACTTTTTATTAATTTTGGATTTGGATCAATTGTAGTCCCTTTAATCATATATCTTAATGGGATTTCTCAAAACAAAAAAATCATTTATCTTAATAGAAAATCATAATTGATATTTTGGAGGACAAACTGTAACATCCAAAATTTGGATTAGGGTTTGGAGAATAATTGCAAATATTAGAAAGTTGGAGGACTAAATTGTAATTTTTCATATAATGGCTTATTTGTAAAATAGAATATTTGAGGGACTTCATGGTAAGTTTCTTTTTCGTTAGAAGACACATGAAAAGGGAGTGTTTTAAAGGTGGACAAATGGGTTAATTTTGTCCCTTGATTGGTATGTGTTGGAAGGTTTTGACCATTAGATTAAATAGAGGAGGGTTTGTATAAAAGGCTAAATTTTATAGTGGAAGGGAAAGAGAAGAAAAAAAAAAAGAACTCTCTTTGCTTCTTTCTTCCTCTCATACCCGAAGGGGTTCTCTCAAGAAACCATAGGAAAATCCATCAATTATATGAGAGAAAAAAAGCTTAGTTTAGTTGGAGTTTCCATTATAAGAAGTTGTTCTTATCCTCAATTGAAGTTTTATCCTTGGGCGCATTAAAGAAATTAAGATAAGAATAGAAGGTTTTGGGTTGGTGTTTATGGATATATTAGATAGAAAATTTGGTATATATGAGTATATAAAGTATTGACAAATTGATTAGAGTTTTATATACTAGTTTTAATACAATTTCTCCTTAGGTGAAGAATGTAGTACTCAAGTGAATAAGGGAAAACAGATAGTATAGTGAATATATTGCCAAAAGGAGGTTTGGTAAGCTTATGCTTTCTAAATTGGTTATGAGTGATGATAGCTATGAAATGATTAATGAATGATATAGAAGTATTTGTGTGTAGATTATTATATTGGAAGTTGAAGACGAAGATATAAGGGTGAACTAATGGAAGGGTTAACTTGTTTGATGCTTAAAATGACAACACTGGATTAAAGTTTAAGCAATTATTAGATTATGATAGAAATGGAATTTTAAGAAGCAGTAAGCCAGGGAATTGTAGTTTAAATATGTAGAAAATCCATGTAAAACAGTTTTAGAAGATTCTAAATATGTAAAAAGTTATAGATGTTTTAAGAGAACTTGTACATACATAATTTCAGAACAAGACCTGTAAATTTAGCTTGAATTTCACCTAGTCTAATAATGACCTGTTTTGGAATAATGATTAAAACAAAGTTGTTCCTACGACTTAGCTAACTATTAAAATTAGAATCACCCTAATTTGACTTTTATAGACAAATATGTAGAAATGTAGCCTGGCTTAGCTTGAAATTATAACCATAGAAAGTATTATGCGTCTTGTTTAATTAGAGGTAAGAATAATTCAATTTGAATTAGTAGAAGATTAGTTACTTAAAAATAAAAATATTAAGGTCAAGTGAGGAATGTTATAAGAGGTAGAAGTAAGGTACTTTAGTTTATAAGTTTTTCAAACTTGTTTCTTGAAATATAATGTCACGACCCAGCTTGGGGTCACGACTGACGTGCAGCTAGACTGAAATCTGACCGCACAAGCCTCCAAAGTGATCTACCTAACTGCCTTCGTTAACTATTTAGACCCAAATTCACTGGTCTAAAATGGTTAACCCAAGTTGACTATGTAGTTGGATAACTTATATATCATATCAAATCTCAATCAATATCCAACGTAGGATTTCACAAACTTCCCCCTTTTGCGCACAATATCCTCATTGTCCACACTTTCAATAGGTGACTACTCTGTACCATTCTTGTCACGATCCATCCCGGGACCGCGACCGACATGCAGTTAGACCGGAGTCTGACCACACAAACTTCCAAAATGATCCACCTAACTGCCTTCGTCAACTACTTAGACCCAAATCTATTGGTTTAAAATGATTGACAAGTTATGAGGGATGTCATATATGATGAATTGATTTGAAATGAGTAATCTTTGTTATTGTTTAAAATCGTTAAAATGATGTATATTTAGGCATGAAAATTGATAAATGAAAGCATGAAACTCTATAGTGAATAAAGTTCAAGTTCTAAGATAATTCAAGGGTAGCGCTCACAATATCTATGGGTCGAGCTTGCCATACCCAGTAAAATTACTCCAGAATATGGGTTGAGCTAGCAACACCTATGGGTTGCAATTGTAACACTTGTTAAAAATCTTCTAGTAAGCTTAGAATATTAATATCTATCTATGCAAAATGGAAAATAATATAAGGGAGCATGAATGAAAACTAGATGGAGTTTGTTTTTTTAAATAAGTGGATTTAACACACACACACACATATATATATATATAGCATTTTTTTACTTAGTCACTTGATATTTAATTTAGTTATATTTTATATTTTTATTTAATTATATTTGTAATTATATAATAAAGTATGATATTTGTTAATAAAATAGGATTATGAAATGATTTAAAATAGTATTTCCTTAATAAAATATGATTATGAAAGTAAATTAAAATATTAAATTTCTTAATAGAAAAAAATTGTGAATATGAAATAAATATATTGAAAATTTTGGTTGGCTCAATTGATATATATTTTTTAAAATATATTGGTCTATAATGAAATAAATTTAAAACACTTCGCCAATTTAATTAATTTCATAAATTTGAAGTACTATTTTATAATTAGTCCCGTTTTTGAGAAGGGGAGAATTGGCTTCTTCTTCTAGCCGGAAACCTAGATTAAAATCGGAGAGTGTGATTAAAACAAAGGAAAGGACATTCACACAAAAGAGAAAGAGAACGGAAAAGAATAAAGGGAAGAACAACTGCGTTGGAAACAAAGAAGTGGAAGAAAAACGATTTGGAACCCAAAAACTGAAAAACCTATTTAGAAAGGAGGAGGGTCTGCGAATAAGGTTTCTGGAATCTCGTGAATTAGTTTCTGAACCTGAAATCAGAGGGCCGTAGTCCTTAGAGGTAAGATTCAAAACTTTTTCTTTCATATTGTTGCTTGGGAATCAATTTTAGCTGAAAGAAACCGATTACATTGTTTTGCTTTGTCTTGCTTCAGTTTCAATGTTGTTTCAATTTTCGATCTTTATTTTTTTGGGGGTTTGATTTGTTTCTGCACCTGCTGGGAATTAAGACCAAGAGCTTCTCCACAAGCTGAAATCTTGATTCCCTAAAATTTTTGGTTCTGAAATACATGTTTAGTCCTTTAGTTTTCGACTTTGTTCTTTTTGTTTCAGTCTTGAATTTCCTTGCTTAAAGCTGCTTCTTGTAGAAATCCCGAGCTGTCGAGCGATAGTGTGAAACAGCCAAGCAATGGAGAAAAGAAATGAATTAAACGAAGAGGAGCGAGAGAATAAAGCAGAATTCCATGCGTCAGAGATAGAATACGTAAGTTACGGCGGTGAACATCACTTACCAATAATAATGAGCCTCGTCGATCAAGAACTCAGTGAGCCTTATTCAATCTTCACTTATCGTTACTTTGTTTATTTATGGCCTCAGCTCTCTTTCCTGGTACAATTCTGTTTCTTTGTTTGTGTTAATTTAAATTAGGATTTGGATTTTTACGGTGATTGTAATTTTTGCTGTTGTTTTGTGTTTTTAGGCATTTCATAAAGGGAAATGCGTTGGAACTGTGGTTTGTAAAATGGGAGAGCACAGGAATACAACGTTTAGGGGCTACATTGCTATGTTAGTTGTCATTAAACCTTATCGAGGAAAAGGCATTGGTATCGATATCTTTGTCCTTCTCTTTTGTTTCGTATCTTACTGATGACTTATATTCATTTGTTTTATAAGTGCTTTATGTTGTGCTTATTTAGAATCTTATGATTCCACCGAAGTATAAATTTTTCATTTTTCGTTTGCATTCATGCTTGTCGAATGAAGACTTATGCTTTTATCTGTCAGTTTGTTTGTTGAATGAGCATATGGAAACTATGGTTAAGTTGATAAATTCTTTATATTGCAGCAACTGAACTTGTTACCAGATCAATTAGAGTGATGATGGAATCAGGATGTGAAGAGGTATGATGTCAAACTTCACGTATAGTTACTATCCATTCCAATTGTTCAATTGTGAGAAATGACATGTTACTGGGATCTTGTATTATGCGGTTGAGCATGCCACTCTCATTTTATTTTTCAAGCTGGACCCGATTTTCTTACTGTCTTGCTTGCTAATTCTAATGGGGATGGTCTGGACAGCTTGTTTATCATATATTTCGGGTTATTACTTCTGTACTTTGGATCCGCTTAATATCTTTTCGGGTTATTTCGCCAGCGATATAACACTCTAGTTTGATTCCAAATCCCCAGCGAGTGGGCCTCAAGATAGTTCTATGTTTGTTTTTGCCCCTTTTATGTCATTTTCTTTCTGCAAGAGGAAGAAAAAATAGCTCATAGTGATCAAAACTCTAAAATGGTTAACTAGTTCTGCAAGCTCATCTATTTTTCCTCTGTTCAATGCTTTCTGATGATTATTGCATTGTTTCTTCCTTTTTTTTTCCCTTGAAGGTGACATTAGAAGCAGAAGTAACTAACAAAGGAGCACTTGCTTTGTATGGGCGTCTCGGATTTATTAGAGCAAAACGGCTATTCCGTTACTATCTGAATGGCGTAGATGCATTTCGCTTAAAACTACTATTCCCTCAACAAGGGTTACACCCATCTTTGTCTATGGCTGCTAGCATAGAAGACCAAGAGAGACATGATGAATATCTACACCGAGAAGAGTTTTCTGAACTCTAAGTTGGCATGTAATCTACATTTTTGGATGGAAAACATATCCTCCCTTTTTTGCTTAAGCAAAAAGTTCTGCGGTAGACGGACTGAGTTATTCACTGTATTGTCAGGTATTCGAAATGTACATTTAACTGAAAAAATGACGGGTAGATGCAATTATCAACTGCAGTGATTATTTTGAAGCTTTAGTTTTGCCTCTGGAATGAGTTTTCATAAAGAGAGTTTCAAGCTGCATATAGATTGTGTGATTACAAGTTTATAATCAAATATTTGCAACTTAATCGATATTAATCATTATGTTTAGCAGGTGTGCGGTTGGTGGATTATAATCACCATAGATAAGAGTTGTTCTTTTTTTTTGGCATTTGTGTAATATATTATAAATACACCCAAAAGCGTTTGTAAATTAAAATATCATTTCATATATCATAATTATTTCT
>CATIWJ010251216.1:0-11070 GCA_949640765.1 Croton laevigatus | reverse complement strand
GACAAAGAATAATAATCTGATGCGTCGGACAAAACCCTCTTTTCTTCCTGCAAATTTTCCTGGAAAATCATATTTCCATTCCTGAAACCAAACAGGATAACTCTTTCTCAGGATTTAGTACTTCTCTTGAAATTGTCAGTTTTCTGAGAGCCAAGAAACTAGCAATTGATCATCATAAAAAAGACAGTCATCTTCGAAAATCGGAGACGAAAAAGCTGAAGAAAGCCATGAATACTGATTATCACAATCACCATCATCAAAGCATTTTTCTGCAACAAAAAGTTGCTTATGGAAGTCAATATCATCTTCTTCCATTGATAACTTATCAGGAACAGCAGAATAACCCTTCTTTCCTATCTTCTTTACAGTATCAAAACTACTACTTCTTCTTCTTCTACTTCTTGTGATTGCCATTGTTGAAGTTGTCTGTAAAATTCACTGTTACATTGGATTGACCGTTAGGGTACAATGATAAGTAGATCAAAGCCTAACCAATATTTTTTGAAATTAGAATTAATTTGTAAATTAAAAGACAAAAAGAATGAATAACAAGACCGGCAACCAGGAAAATTTCCAAACAGATTAAACAAATCAGGCATGAAATAAGACCAATGTAATCAAGACAAAATAAGTGCCAAACCTCTACTTGTAAATATATATAGTACATGTCTGTTGACCAAGTTCATATGTATAGAAGACTAAATTTACGATACAGAGTCAATTTTTTAATCTTGAAACACAGCACAGATGATCCAAAAGCTTGATTTAACAAAAAATATTGTGAAAACGGAGTTCGAACCATTGGTCAAACTTCTAATTACTGCTCTTTTATTATATTATTATATACCTAACTATATAAGAGTTTATATATCCAAATCAATTCAAACAAAAAAAAAATTTATTTAATTGATAAAAAAAATATAACTTAAAATAGTTTTATGTTTATTTGAGTAGAGTATGAAATGATTTGGCTGGTAAGATATAAGACTACAACACGGAGGGCAAAAAATTCTATAAGATATCATAATTTTTTAAAGAATATAATTGAACAAGTATACATATATATAGAAGGATTCATGACAAATATTCAATTAGAGAATTGAATTCATGCTAAATATTCAAATAGTGTATTTCATTGTCAAGAGTGGTTGTGTTAGATTAGGTCAAACGACACCACCGAGTGCCTAAGGGGTTGTCCTAACTTAGATTTTTGCGGCTCTTAGTAGCCCTTCTCCGCTTAAATCTGGGTTAGTCAGCGCTCATGATTTAGTATTAGGAAGTTGGATGGTTAAAAGAAATTAGATCAAATGAGAAGTTTCATTAAATATTAAACTCTCGAAGTAATTATTTTTTATGGGTGACTAAACAGACGTGAAATATCCACCAATATCCCTAATATAAAGATTAAACTAGTTAGTTGTAATATTTACTCATATAATGCTAATTCAAATCAAAGAAAGAAAAGATAAATAAATATTTAATTTATGCTTTTAAGTTTGCTGGTTTGAACTTGAAAAAATCCCACATCGGAAAGAAGTAGGGTCTTAATAAGATTTATAAGGCTGGGCAATCTTCACTAGTCAACTCGGGTTTTCAGGTGAATTAGGCCCAGATTCTTAACATGGTATCAAAGCCTGCCCTCTCCACCGACGTCGGGACGATGGCCCGAAATGGGTGGCCGGTGGTGGGCCTCTATACTCGTAATGGGTGACTGATGAATCTGGGCGTGAGTGCAATAGAAGACTGAAGAAACATGACAAAGAATTTTTTTTTAAAATACACAAAACTTCTTATTTCAATGTTAATTAAATATAGAAACTTAATAAAGTTATAATTAAACTAACAAATTAAATTATTTGATGGCCCCTGAGAACCTGCCATTTCCTAATATACGTTGTTTTAATAAAATCTTAAAATTCCTTCTAAAAGAATTAAAAATTTAAATTAGTCTAATAAATAAAATTAATATTTTGATTTCTTGTAAAAAATTAATATCGTATATTATTTTACCTATTTTCAAAAATTATATTATTTTAACCCCCCTCCTTTTTTTAATTGGAGCTGGAGAATTTAGATTGTAAATACATTTGCCACTAGGCTATGTCTTGGCGTGATATATTATTTTACCTGTTCAACATGAAATGTTTGTATCACTATTTTGTTTGCTTGGATAGATTCTGGTCTATTCTTGTTTTATTTATCTCTATTGCTATATTGCTATTGCAAATCCCTCTAACCAAGCCTCCGGGCTGGACACAAGCTTGTCTATTCGCCTAATTTTATTATCTGACGTCTATTGATCTATTTGGTTGGCAGAATCACCTAATTATTATCAGATTCTTATCGTGATATCTTCTTGTATGGCCAATGTTTATTTGATTGACGAAATCATCTTAATTTTTTATGCCTGTCGAGGAATTTTTCTGTTTGGTTGACAGAATTGCCTTATTATTATTATCATCTTATGTCTGTGGAAAGTCTCCATACTTAGATGGCGGGATCGACTAATTATTATCTCACGCATATATACAATATTATCCATATTTATAATCATATTTGTAAGTTAACTGATTTTATTAAAATATTAGCCCTTTGGAAATTAGAATGAATAAAACATCGATTTAGAATTTACTTGCAAATGAGTTCTTAATAGAATTCATTCATTTCCAAATGAATTTTGTGTGTTTGAAATGACTAACTTAAATTATGGAATTCAATTGAATTCCATAATCTTATGGCTGGAATAATTCCAAATTTAAAATTGTTTAGTATTTTACCCATGAAAAAATTCAACTACTACCTCCGTTTTCTATTGTATGAGACTTTTTTCTGAATGGTAGTTTTCAAAATGTTGAGACTTTTAGTATTAAAAGGTGTATTTGGACAATTTTGGGCCTTGTCATTTAGTGGGGAGAGGGAATAAAATAATGTTTGTTTATGGGTGTTGTCAGCTTTGTGCAGAAGTGAGAGAGGAGAAAGGAAAGTTTGACTAACATGCATGCTAGTGCTGTCATATGAGAGAAGAAGAGAGAAAAGTGCATGAGGTCTAGAATAAAATGTTGGGTTACAGTTTTAGGTAATATGGGTTCATATTTTTGCGCCTAATGCGACTAAAAGTTAAGCAATTAATGTCATTCGTTGGAGAATGGTACAAAATTTAAAAAATATGCACCCAAAAAATTGAAAATGTTGCAGACGGTCTGAATTTTACCAAAAAATGAGAAAAAAAAAGGCGAAAATAATTATGAACAAAAAATGGTGAAAAACATTTTGTCTATGAATGACCCATATTATCCTAGGTTAGTAAAGTTGCTTTACGCAAATTTATCTGTGGAGAGTCATAAGTTAGGTAACAATAAAGCACGTGAGGTCTTGAATGACATTCTGTGTTACAGGTATGGTTAATATGGGTGCATTTCTTTGCGCCTAATACGGCCAACATTTACAACGAGTCTTTTGCATTTTATGACATTCATTGTACAATAGTGTAGAGTTGAAAGAAAATATATCCAAATAATTGGAAATGTTGCATACGGTCTGATATGCACCAAAAATGAGGAAAATGTCGGAAATAATTAGGACAAAAAAGAATGAAAAATGAAAATTGCCACTGTTCGTCATAAGGTGGAAAATAAAAATTTCATTTTCCTTTTCCTCAAACTCTAGCCTTTCAAAAACTGAAAAAAAAAATGTAGCAATATCCACTTAAAAATTCTAAAGAAATTATCTAAACCAAAATCTTAGAATTAGGAGTTAAGACTGAAAGTAAAAAGGGAAGCTTCAAGCTATATACAATAACAAGTATTGAACAAATATAAAGAAGGGAAAAACTATAATTTAGATAGAAAGTTGAAATTATCTTTTGAATAATGGAAAAATTTGACTTGTTAGAGTGAAAAAATGAGTAATAGAGATGGGTTATGACACATCCTGCACCATACATAAATGAATGAGACCCTAAAACTCTATGTTCTAATATTAACCAGAAGCTCAGTCCATATTTAATTTTCTTTTTTTTTTAGCAAAAATTCCACACGCACAAATGCAGAATCTATCCTTTAAGCTTTTTTTTCTTTATGATTTTTTTCCTTATTTTTCTATGCTGCTTTGTTATCTTTAATGCTTGATTTCATAGTGTTTCTGTATTAAAAGCATTATGTATTTTAAAAACTACCATTTTTAAAAATTTTACAAAATTTTTAGTTTTGGAGGAGAAACAAGGTACAAAATTTGGGTGCATAAGGCACCTGAAATTTTTCCCCTCTCAGTAAACACAGCCCTCCTTTTTTTAAAGATGCAGCCAAAAATTGAAGGCATATGAAGAATAATGATTCACGCATTTCCAATCCCATTAAGTCTGATTTTCAATCCCCTTTTTGCAGGAATTGTACCTGACAAGTGTAGATAGTGTCTGCCATAAATAATCTATACTCTTGATATTTTGTCCTTTTCATCTTCTCTTTCTTCAATATAGGACCTAATTTCTATTGTTTTTAGGAGTATTTTGGTCAAAATTTTATGTAGAAATTTGGGAGTGAATAGTATATAAAGTCTCATACAATAAAAAACGGAGGTAGTATATTACAATTAATTAATCTTTTACAATTAGAATTTTTCATCAACAGTAATAACAGCAACAGTAGTAGCTGCCGCAGCAATAGTAGCAGTAATTGAAGCAACAACGGTAGTAATAGCATCCGCAACAATAGCAATAACAATAGTTGTAGCAAATGCAGCACCAACAATAGTATCATCAATAGCAGCAATAGTAGTTTGCAGCGGTAATAGTAGCAGTCATAGTAGCAACAACAATAGCAGTAATTACAGCAACAGCAACAGTTGTAGCACCAACAATAGTATCAGCAACAACATCAACAGTAGTTGCATCAGCAACAATAGCAGTTACAGCAGCTATACTATAGTAGTTACAATAGCAGTAACAGTAACAGTAGTCGCAGCTAGGGCTGTTCAAAATAATCTGATCCGACTGATCCAATCCGCTATCTGCCTGATCCGATTTTTAGAGTTTTGGATCGGATTCGGATCGGTAATTTTTGAGTTTCGGATATCCGATCCGATCTGATTTTTAATAAAAAAATATTAATAAATAAAAAAAATGAAAAATTTCTGATAATTCGAATCGGATATCCGGATATTCGATTTTTAATTAAAAAAAGTAATAAAAAATAATTCAAATCGGATATCCGGATATCCAAAATTTCGGATATCCAATTTTTTCGGATCGGTATTTTCCCGATCCGATTTTTCGGATATCCGAAATTTTGGATCGGATTATCCGATTTGAACAACCCTAGTCGCAGCAGCAATAATAATAGTGGTTGCAACACCAAAAATAGTAGTTGCACCAGTAACAGTGGCAATCGCATCAACAATAGTAGTAGTAGTTGCAGCAGCATCACCAACAATAGCAATCGAAACAACAACAACAATAATTGCAGCAGTAATAGTTGCAGCTGCATCTGCAGCACTAGCAACAACAACAACAATAGTTGCAACAACAATAGTAGCAATAATAGTTGCATCAGCAGCAATAATAGCAGTAACAGTAGCAGCAATTACAACAGCAATGGTAGCAGTAATTGCAACAGTAATAGTAGCAGTATTTACAACAACTGCAACAACAGCAATAGTAGCAATCACAACAATAGCAACAACAGCTCACAACACCAGCAACAACAATATTAGTTACAACAACAATAGCAGTAAGAGCAGCAGCACTAGTAGTAGTAGTAGTAGCTGTAGCAACCACAGCAGTAACAACAGTAACAATAGTAATTGCACTAGTAGTAGCAATTATTGCAACAACAGCTACAACAATAGCAGTAATTGTAGCAGCAATGGTATCAGTAGTAACATTAATAGCAGCAGTTACAGTAACAGTAAAAACAGCTGCAATATAAGTAGTAGTAACAGCAATTATAGCTACAGAAGTAGTAGCTATAGGCCAGTAGTAGTAGCAACAGTAGCAATAGCAGTTGTTGCAATAGCAGTAGTAACAGCCATAGCAATGGTAGTAGCAACAATAGTAATTTATAAGTTTTGGGAAGAAAATAGGAGATTGATTTATGGTTAAAAGAAATTAAACTTTGGTTATATGGAACTCATTTACAAATTTCATCTAATTTAATTTTAGATAATTGTATTCAATTTCAGGAATTCAATTCATGTAATTCAAATTCCAAATTTTTGTTGCATTCCAAACACAAACAAATGTGCATTTAGAATTGAATTCCACAATTTTTGTGGAATTCATTCATTTCAAAAGTGCACTTTGTAAAAATATCATTTTTTTCAATTATAGTATGATCATTTGAAATTTTATTTATTACATATAGAGTTTCATGCATTTTTCATAAATATTTTGTACACTAATTATAAACTGACAATTAGAATTTTGACAGATTTTAAATTTTAATAAACCTATGGTAAACTAAACATTTACATCTACGTGGTTTGCACGTGGCTTTGTTGCTATGTTATGATCTTATAAGTAATGAATGACTTTTTTTCTTGTCAATAAAATCATATTTTTTTACTGTTTTTCAAGTGACAATTTCTTTTTAGATAATTTTAAAACAACATCATTTTAATTTTAAACATCTAAAAAAAGAGCCACCACAATTTTTTTTAAAAAAAAACTCCATCTACTATTGCCTCTATTCCTTTTCTACAATTTTCATATTTTTTTAAATTTTAATTTTCATCTTATTAATGTTTATAACTTAGTTGTTTAATTGTAATTAATGAAGCTCCCTTCAAAAAATTTTAATCCATATTAATGAGATAACTGTTATAAGCTGTGCTATACTTATCTTGTAGAGTCTCTTTGTATTGTAGAGATAGAGTCCTCCTTGTACTGCTATTCTTATATCTACTCCTGTTGTATATTTGTACTCAGCTATTCATTAATAATATACATTAAGCTTTTAGCCTTTCACGATATCAGAGCCAACCAAATCTAGTTGTGTTTCATAATCGTTTATTGTTTTTGGAGGAAAAAAAAATCATGTCCAATACACAGTCATCTGCTTCAGTTGACTCTACTGGTACTATCTCTTCTAGTGGTGCTACGATTTCTTCTTCCTCTTTGATGCCTAATATTTCACATCAGATCCCATTAAAGCTTACGTCAACAAACTACCTGCTATGGAAAATGCAATTTTTACCCATGCTTCGTGGTGTGCACTTGATCATGTTGTAAGCGCAGATGCTATTATTCCAGAGAAGGTTTTACCTAATGGCCAAATCAACCCTGCTTATTCTGTCTAGCTTCGTCAAGATCAGATGGTACTTAGTTAGATCCTAGCTTCTGTTTCAGAGTCTGTTCTTCCTCAATTAGTTGGTTTTGAAATAGCAAGAGATGCTTGGAATAAGCTTGTCGTGGCTTATGCTACTACTTCTAAGCCTCAGATACGTGAGTTGAAAACTCAATTGTATTCTTTAAAGTGTGGTGCTGAGAATATTGAGACGTATGTTCAAAGAGCAAAGAGTATTGCAAAAAAATTGGTTGCGTTACAAAATCCAGTTGCTGATGATGATTTAGTTGAATTCATCAAAGCTGGCTTGGGATCTATTTATCGTCCATTTACTCGGGCTTTGGAAGCTCGACATAAAGTTATATCCTTTGATGCTCTTTATGGAATGTTGTTCAATGAAGAACGGCAATTGCAGTTTGATAAGACTCTTGCTAGTGCACATACTGCATTCTTTGGTCAAACGCAAATAGCCTAACGTGGACGTGGAAGGGGACAGTGTGGGCGAGGACAAGGAGGTTGGCATTCCTCTAATGTTCAAAATTCAAAGCTAACACATTTGTAACCCAGCCAACTTCTCTTAATCAGTCTACAATCATATATTATAACTGTGTTGGCTTGGGTCGCATGTCTCGTGTGTGTCCTTTGGAAAAAATAGGGAACAATCGGTCTGTTCACCCGACTGCTAATGTTGCAAATGGCAGGTGATGTTGAAGACCGGAAGTCCATCACTAGTTTTGCCATTTATTATGGTTCTCCTTTAGTATCTTGGACATCAAAGCAGCAAAGATATGTCCCTCGATCGTCCACTGAAGCCGAGTACTGTGCTTTAGTTGCTGCTACATCAAAACTGATTTGAGTATGCAATCTGCTGTAAAAAATTGGTATGCCTCTCATTATTTTGCCCGTACTACGTTGTGATAGTATTAGTGAAACTAGTTTAGCGGCAAATCCAATTTTACATACTCGCACGAAACATACGAAAATTGACTTCCATTTTGTTAGAGATTTTGTCCGGAATAAACAACTATGTGTGCAGTATATTCCTTCGAATGACCAAGTTGCTGATATCTTTATTAAACCCTTGTTGAAAGCACGGTTTCGAACCTTGAGGAGCAAGTTGACCATGTTCTCTGCCCCTATTCAACTTGAGGGAGGGTAATGAGATAACTGTTATAAGCCGTGCTGTGCCTATCTTGTAGAGTCCTCTTTGTATTATAGTGATAGAGTCCTCCTTGTACTGATATTCTTATATCTACTCCTATTGTATATTTATACTTAACTATTCATCAATAATATACATTAAGCTTTTAGCCTTTCACATATCAAACCGATTATTTAACAAATTGCAAGCCACATGAAGCACCTACTGCACCTCCCATGAAGAATATGAAATAATAATGGAATTTTTATTTCTTTGATGCTAACTAATTGTTCATACATTGACATTAAATCAATTCTATTGTCACAACCAAAAAATTAGTTTAAGGACTAAAACGTAATTTTCTAATAAATTTTGGATTTTAGTGAAAATAATTATGGAAATAAGTCAATTAATAAATTTAAATGTCAGATTTATATTCAGGACGTTTAAACTGACGTTTTGAGTATAATATTGTATTTTTCGACCCCTAGGATATTCTGGTCATTTTGACCCTCAGAAAAATTTAGGAGCGGAATTTGGTTTTAAAAATATCAAATTTGGACTCTAGACCTCAAGGCGATTAATTTGAGCATAATATTGCTAGGGTTTCATAAAAAGGTTGATTTTCGATTTTTACCGGCACCGGTAAAATGCGGTGAAGCCGTAAATCGAAATTTACCCCAGTAAAATTCAACGTAAATTAGAGAAATAGTTGAGGGCAGTTCGGCCAATTTAATCGACGTAAATTGATTGAATAGTTAGGGGTAATTCAGTCATTTTATTTAAATATTTTAATAAAATAATTAAATAATAAATAAAAAAAATATGTGAACACAAAATTTGAAAAAGAAAACAGACAAGGATTGAAAGTAAATGTATGAACGTGAATGAAAGAAGAAAAAGGGAGAATTGATTTATGGGAAAACAACAAAATCACTTTATTCATCTTATCATCAGTGTCTTTAGGTGGGGTTCAATTATAAGGAGATGGGTATGAGAGAGCAAGTTAGAAGGAAAAATAGAAATGGAGGAGAAGAGAGAAAAGGGAGGAAATTTACATCAAATTTACTATTCTTCGTCATCTTCACAAATTGAGACCAGAAACCCACTTCTAGGACTCCGATGAGAAGGTTAGACGTGATAGATGAGATGTTAGGTAGCCGGAACTCGTATACGGGCCAGTCAAAGTTAAAGTTTTAGAAAGTCAACAGAAGTTTCAACCTCTGTTTTCTTTCACTTTGGTCAATCCCCGTCCATTCTGAAGCAACAAGGCGGCCGACAGTGAGAAGAGGAAGAGTTTGATAGGCGGCCCCTCGAGAATGGTCGCCGGAAGGTGGAAAAACAGCCACTGAAAATTCTGAAGAAAACGTGATGAACAGTAGCTCGCGCTGGGTTGAAGATGACGGGTTGAATCAAATTTTAGTTCGGTTGGAGCGAGCTGACCAAGGTTCGATTTGATCAAAACGCGACCAACATCGGCGTTTTGGGCGAAACGGCGGATTGACCTTGTGAATCTGGAAAATATCAAAACAAGTCCTTCCGCATTATTTCCAAACAACGCTCAAATTGCTAGTTAATTATGATTGAACCCCAGACGGCCCAAACTTTATTTCAATCGTGCCCTTCTCCCTTGTTAATTTCTCCCTTGTTATTAAATTAAACTTTTAATTAAAGGGTCCAACTATTTAATAATTGGACAAGTTAAAATTACAAAGTGCAATTAAATAAAAAGGGATTAAGTTAAAATTTATAGAGGACAATTGGACTGTTTATTGGACAATTACCCATGACTAGGACAAAGAACAGTCCGGAAAAATTAAGGAATAGGAACCCAAATGCAAGGAGACCGATGTTTGATACTTTAACTATGAAAATTCTTTAAATTTCATTTTTATGCATGATTTTTAATAATTTGCATTAAATATTTTGATATTATTGATTATTGGTTAATTTGAGATTGGTAATTTATTTTAACTTTATGATTTTACTAATAAGATAAAAATTATATAAATTGTTAATTGAGATTTTTATTGAATAAGACCAAAATCACCGAAGTAACTTCAGTAAAAATTATATTTACTATGAAAGAAGGATTGTTATTACGTATTATTATTATTATTATTATTATTATTATTATTATTATTATTATTATTATTATTATGGTTTAATAAAAAAAGTATTTTGACAAATCAATATTTTAATATAATTGTAAATTAAGGGTAAATTATTATTATTATTATTTTAAAAAGAGATACTCCCTCCGTTCTTTTTATTTGTCCAAATTTCCTTTTGCATGTGGATTAAGGAAATATATACTTTCTCCACTTTTATCCCAAAATATCCTTATTCTTCTAATCATTACACTACAATTTAAAAATACTCTACCAAAAGACATGATTTGACAACACCCACTATCTCAATAAAAAAATATAAACACATCTAATAAAATAATCCAACTCACCCACTTTATCTAACAACAAAATGTGCCACGTGTAGGGGTGGGCAAAATCGGAACCGAACCAAAAATTGGTTTTCGGTTCAAAACCGAATATAAATTTTATAAACAAAAACCGAACCAAAATTAGGTTTTAACCGAATTTTGGTTTGGTTTCAGTTCGGTTTTGGTTCGGATTCGGTTTTAACCGAATTTTA
>CATIWJ010251205.1:0-50369 GCA_949640765.1 Croton laevigatus | reverse complement strand
AGCAAGTAATCTCACTACCGGTTGATCAACCCAGAAATTTATCACTGCTGGACATAAAAACAGAGCATGACAGATTGTTTCAGCTGCTCTTGAACAAAAGAAACATCTATCCTCAATGTCCAACCCTTTGTTTCTCAAATTTGTTTTAACCGGCAAATTAGGTTAAAAAAGAATGTTTTATTAGCTGCGTTGTGGTAATTAATTTTTTTACCAATTATTTTTTACCAATGTTGTGGTAATTAATTTAAGAGTGGTTTTAACAAATGCCGCTTTTTGAAATTTTAGTATAATATCATATTTACCAATATAAGTAAACGTTAATAATTTTTAAATATAATTAAATGTCATATTTACCAATATGATATAAAAATATATGTATTTTTAGAAAATACACGTATTTCTATTCTTATGATTTTAGCAAATACGTTTATTAATTTATATATAAAAAGAAAATATATGTATTTATCCGTAACTAAAATGTGATATTTATTTAATATTTAAAAAAATATATTATTTGCTAAATATAAAAAATATTTATTTATCAATAATTAAAATGTGATATTTACTTAATATTTAAAAAATGTAAAATTTATTAAATATAAATTTTAAAAATTAAAATTTAATTAATATTTCAAAATATGTAATATTTACAATAATTAAATTAAAAATGATATTTACTATAATTTCTTTTAATTAAAAAAAAAACCAATCTTGTAGGATGGCCATTAATTAGATTAAGAGCTTGATATGGAGAGAACGGGAGTAACGAGAGGTTAGGGACGACAAGAGGGAGTCCGGCCAAAAAAAAGATTAAGAGCCTGATATGGATCTTACGTTATGTGGACTTATTCAGGCTGCCAGGGCCCAAAATCTCCAATATAAACAAACTTGAGCTGTCTAGTAGTAGTAGTACTACAAATCAAGGTGGGATATTTTTTTTTCTTTTTTCAAAATTCAAAGGATGGGGGAATACCCATAACAAACTCAACTAATCATAGTATTGTCTTTGACCAATCTTCGCCATTGAAAACCTCTACTATCAACCTCCAAGAATTGAAGAACCCTTTGCGGAGGGCTCCCATAAATTCTTAATCCAACTTCTCCATAAACTCCCATATTACCTATTGCATCTGTCACTCCATTAACTTTACGATAACACCGTCGAAACTGCATCTCTCATGACTGCAGCAAAAGCTGCTGACATTGCCAATACACATTTCATAATCTTGGACTGACATTAGATTCCCCCATTAAAATTTGATAAAGAGTTGTTGAATCCACTTCAACCTCCCAACATTCTTTATCCATTTTCCCATCCTACTCGAAGTCCCTAAAGAACAATTGAAAGCTCAGGAACAACCGAAGAATAGCTACCAAGTCTTAACGAATAACCAAGTAGCCATTCTCCTAGATGATTTCTAATAATACCACCCCCAATAGAATTGACTCTAAAGTTGTTCTTACTTTCTACACTAAATTATGCCAATTTGACCTTAAACTTTAGTTATCTTAATCTACTTTGAATTAAACAAAGTTGGGATTTTCACAAGATAATGCCTCATTAAATGGTGAAATACATAAATTTAACCTTCAACTTTAAAATTTTTATACCAAATTGCCCCAACTGCATCATCATCTAATGGATATCTTTTCTTTTACCAAAGATATTGATATTCCAATAATCATCCAGCACAAAATACATATGGAGCATAAAGCTCAACAAAAACACCAAATCCATAATAGAAACTACAAAATAAACTAAAAGGAGGTAACAATCCTTCCAAATAAACCTAAAATAAGAAGAAAAATCTAGATCCATGGTTAGAGACAAAATTCTTTTTCGGGAAGGAGAAATTACAGTAGTAGAAAATAAAAACCTATTTGAAGCAAATAAGATTAACATGACTTCCGAATGGTAGATTGGAGAAAAATCCCAAGCAAATTATTCACCAGTGGTTGGTATGTACGTTCTGTTGATAAGATAACTCCCACCAAAATGAAAAGTATTTAGGTTCCGAATATATTGGTCCAAAAAATTTTCAAATCTAGCTTCTTCCCTTTCTTAAATCTCCAAAAATACCATGAATAGTGGAAAAGACTATTATAAAAGAAAAAATATGCATAGATTTAAGAAATATAAGCTACCGTCAACCAAAAAGTGGCCGGCAGCAACCCTTAAGTAAGGAAAAGGATGATAATATGAAGTAGGATGCAAAAGAGCCGAACACTATCCTACTAAAACTCGGCTTGTTTGTTAAACGAGCTTAATTTAAGTTCAAGCTTAATTCATTTAAATTTTGATATGCTCGAGCTCAGCTTGTGAGCACGTTAAGAGCTTGGCTCGAAAGTTCATTCGACACTTGACTCGCGAGGTTGATTAAAAAAAAATTAAAATTTAACCATATATTGATTGACAATTTTTCTCCAAATTACATGTCACTAGTAATATAAAAAGTCCAAAAATAAACTAAAAATTACACATAATTAAACAAAAAATTAGGCATAAATCTTCATCATGAACAACTGCTACTTGAAGTCTTGAAGATCTACTATACAAGAGCCATGAAGATTAAAGTTATTCATTAACCTGTCAAGATGAGAATCTCGAGAGTTAGAAGTAGCTGATGTTAAAATTGATTTTTCATAGGAAAAATGACTTTTATTTACAAAATTCCAGTAACCTCTATGACTTAATAAAACCCAAGTTTATATATTCACAATCAACACAAATAATCATTAAAAAATGAACTAAAAGTTGACATCACAAAGCAAATATGCATACATGCACAATAAAAAATCTAAATATGCTAGCACAAATATATTTATGTACAAATGATAAACCTGACTTTTAGATTGATACAGATGTTGTGGACCAGCTGCAGCCCACAGATCCTGATGGCAACTTCGAAACTCTCTAACCCTCCCTTCACTTATTGTTCACCCCTTCATCTTTTCTCATTTTATGATTCATTATCTTTGGTTATAAGCTTCCTTTAAATCTAGGACCTCTCAAAGGGTGTGGTCACCACACACTTGGTCTGAGGGGAAATCGCCCCCCACTTGGGCAAAGGGTAAGGTAACCCTTACTTAGCCCAGAGGGGAGGTTGCTCTTACCTTAGCATAGAGAGAGGTCGCCTTACCGACATCGACCTCTTGGCCCGACCAATCTATTGGACCCCGAGAATCTAAGGGTCTCTTGAGCTCCGAGATTCAAGGGCCCTAAAAATTCTATTGGACCTGAGAATGTCGAGGCTTTACTGCTTATATAAGGCCAACGTCAAGCCTCAATCAAGGCTAATCATACTTTCAGACTTTCACTGGTTTTTTTTTGTTTTTATTGATAGTAGCTATTTTTAAAATTTATGCATATTTTCTTTTGTTTAAGTAGTGTCTAATGATTTTTGTTACTATTCCAAAGTTTCATAACTCATATTTTAGGATTTTTTGATGTTTCAAGAATGGAAATATGATAGATATTGGAGTATTTTATCGATCTACTTGAAACTAATTGGATCTTTTTTCCTCTAGCTGAGAGTTTCTTGTTATAAACATATGAATGAAAGATATTAATTCATAAATAGCCTATGAAATTACTTACCTCTTGCAGATATCCAATCTTGAAGCAAAATACCTCTCACTTTTATGCGATTTTTCTAGAAAATCAATTAAAATTTCCAATCCTATCATTCTTGTGTTTGATTTTGCAATTTCGAAGAAAAAGAATGAAGTTTTCTTTGTCTTTCCTAGAAAGCTCTAGAAAAATTAACCGTAAAATTTTTCTGTACGTGATATATATGATAGGTAACTTTTGAAAAGTTACTTTTTGTAGAGAGAGTTATTCCTAAGCAGAATAACCGCCTCATCTACTTTTCATGGATTTGGTTCGGGTGACCGTCATGGACCATCCGGTCCATTCTCTAACATTTTCTCAACAATAAAGTGTGCCTTTTGGCCACCATCAAATAAAAAGTTTGGATCTTTTGCTTTACTACACCCTATATATATGGAAGTCATTTTTGTTTGCTCCATTAGTTTGTTTACTAGTATTGTAATTTTTGTATTAGTCTTCCATTCTATTGAAAGGATCATATTCTACCCACTAATCATTATATTTTTGGTTCTCTTGTTTTTGCTGAGGTGGAAAAGTTGATTTATATTATGGATAGTGTTATGATTTTGTGGTATTTCCTAAGCTATATATATGCTAATGACATTTGGGTATTAATTTTATATACATTTTAAAATATAAAAAAATGAAAAATACTGAGGTAATAGCATTGTAAAGTCAGATAATTATAATTTTGTACATTTTTTAAATGAAAAAAAAAAAAAAAGTGGCCATGGTCTTAAAAAATGCCAAACATCCGATGAGAGGCAGCATCGGCTACAACGGCTACTTATTTGAAAATTTTGGAATGACGAATTTATCCTCCTTCAGATTTCCAAATATTTTAGGAGCGGCCTTTTTTTTTATATATATAAATATGTAGAGGCAGGCAGCTGGATTAATGGGTCCACGTTGACCATAGTTTATGGGTCATTTGTTGTTTTTTTTCCAATAAGAAATATAGACGTAACTATATAAAACACCCTAAATTTTTTTAGAATATTCAATTAACACCCCAAATTAAATTTTATGTTACCATTTACCAACATTTTTGACAAACTTTATCCTAATAACAAAGTGTAAATGCTGAATTTTCAAAATGCCCCTCAAATTGATTGTAATTTACCAAACTAAATAAAATTGAGTTTTCGTTGCAAATTCAATTATAACAAATTTAATAATAAACAATAAAATAAGTACACTATACAAAATTGAAAAAATGAACATGTCCAGTAAAATTAGACCCATAATTTAATTATGACAATTTATTTATCTACTTAATACATTAAATTCTATCATTATTTGATCAAGTAATGTAAACACACCATTTTGAGATCATGAATTTTTTTTTTTAAATTCACATAATTATATCTATTCAAACTTAAGATCTAAACCTAAAATATACATATAAGTTCCATTTGTAGTGTTTTTCTTGAAATAACAGAAAAGGTAATTAATATCTATCATGGAAGAAGTTACAACAAAAATCGAAAGGCGAACTAAACCAAAATTCTAATTATGAATTAAATGTATTGTAAAACCATTTTAAAAATAATAAACCGAAAGCAATTTGTAGTTAATATACATGACTATGATGTGAAAAGTTGATAGTTTTGCCATTTAGTTTTCGTTATTTTTGTTTTAATATTGCACTAATTTTTCTTATTGTTTATTCTATACGTGTTTGATTCAAAAGGAAAATGTATTTTTTTTTAGATATTGCCCAAGTTCATACACAATTTGCAAAGAAAGTTTATTGGACTATTATATTAAAAATAAAGACAATTAAATATAAAGAATATATAAATTTTAATTGTTATATAAAAATATTTTATCCTATACTAATAATAATGATGAAATTAATGTAATTCCCAACATATGTGAGATTTTTTTTTTAAGAGCTAACATATGTAAGATTTCACATGTTAAAATATGGAATTGCGAGATTTCACTTGATATTAAAATATGGAATTGGAGTTATGATATAATGTAAGAAAATGTATAGATTGTGTATTATTTCTAATATTAATAAAATATTTTCATGTTATAATAATAATTCATTAGAAAATAAATATATCATTAAAATTATTTTATTTAATTAGATAAATTAATAGGTAAATTGTTTTTACAGAAGAAGTAAATTATTAATATTAGTAATTAATAGTATTAAATTTTAGTTATTAAAAATAAATTAATTTAGTATAATTAATATTTGGAAAGTTTAGGGGCCAAAGTGATCATTGATTCCCTTTTTCTTTAGTTGAACTTTATTTTTCCACTAAAATTAAAAACACTTGTAATAATGGAACCTCACATCTGCTAACACATAATTTAGGCACGTTATTAGTGACACTTATGTCATTTTAACAACATTAAAAGTTTTTGTTTTTGAAATTAAACAGCCAGCCTTAAATTTAAACTCAAATCTCATTTCTCAACGGTCATCTCCCTCAACAATAACTTTCATCCGGCTCTTCACTCCCTCTCTTGCACAAAATTTGAACTTCTTCATCTCTTTCTCTCTCTCTCTTTCTTCTTTCTGCAACAACTGCTTCTGCTCTATCCAAACAAAAGAAGGAAACAAACAGCAGTACAGTAGTTCTAAAAGACAATATGAAATCGTTTACACAAAGCAGTGAGAATAGGTTCGTCGGAAGAATATCAACATCTTCCATTCGCAATTTGCTTCCCAAATCTACTTCCTCCAAGCGGAAGTCTGTCTCAAACCCTAAATTGTCCAAAATTTTCAATTCCGAGAACACTCCGCCTCCAGATCCCAACATCCAATTCAGCGACCCTCCACTCTCAACTTCCATCCCTAAGCCATCGCTCTCTAAGTCCTTTACAGCCTCCCTCAAGGAAGCTCCCGTCTCTGTTTCATCTCTTCCTCAAAATCCACCTCTCAAGGTATTTTGTTGTTAAAATCGCCTTAATCTATTTCATTTTAGTGTAGGTATGTACTTATGTTGTTATGCTTTAACAACAAAAATTTTGCAGGAAGAGGTTTCTGTATCGGATTGTCGGGGAGAAACATTAGCAAGTTTGGATTCGTCAGTGAAGGTCTGTCTACCATTTGGTTTTTCTAATTTATTTTATCTGAGATTGATTTTAAGTTAACTCTAGTTCGCTGATTTACTTCTCTTTTAGGTTGTGGTGAGAATTAGGCCTGTAAATGACCACGAAAGAGAAGGTGGAGTGATCCATGCTTCGAATTCATTATCTGTTGGTGACAGGAAGTTTAGCTTTGATGCAGTTCTTGGTGCCAATTCAAAACAGGTTCGAGCTTCTCTATGATTTTAATTCTGATTCAGGTATCATTTAGATTTAATTTGTTGTGAATAGCTGGTGAGAGGAAAAATTGAAGACAGAATGAAGGTTCGAAATATTTGTCTAGTTTAATTAACACGGAGGCCTAGAGGAAAAGGGTTTAGTTAATTGTATTGAGTAGAAGCTGAGAGTGACTTTAATTTTGTTTTGAAGGAACTACTCAATTATGTTTATCTTTTTGCTGTATTTCTGTAGCCCCTTGAATTATTTTCGAACAACTAGGCAAAGGATTTAGTTAATTGTATTGGATAGAAACTGAGAGTGGCTTTAATTTTGTATAGAAGGAACTACCCAATTATGTTTATGTTTATCTTTATTGCTGTATTTCTGTAGCCCCTTGAATTATTTTCGAACAGCTTAGGCAAAGAATTCTGATTTATATGCTGTTGACTTGTGTTTATCAGGAAGATGTCTTTCAGTTAGTTGGTGTTCCTTTGGTGAAAAGTGCATTAGCAGGTTACAATACTTCAATCTTGTCATATGGCCAGGTATATGGTTTACATGACTTTATTAAATGATGATCCCTTCTTGGTATATGTTTACCATTATAATCATAGTTGTGTTAATTACATTAATCCTGATCAGACTGGAAGTGGAAAGACGTATACAATGTGGGGTCCGCCAAGTGCTATGGTGGATGATTCTTCGCCCAATATTCACCAAGGCATTGTTCCTCGAATCTTCCAAATGCTATTTTCAGAGATTCAGAGAGTACGTTTACTTTCTCACTTTATTAAAAAATGAATTGTGGTGATGCCTTAGTCTCTATCTAACTTTCCTCTTAATTGCTCTATGTTCTGTGCAGGAGCAAGAGCACTCTGAAGGGAAACAAATAAATTATCAGTGCAGATGTTCCTTTCTTGAGGTTTGCATTTTCTGACAGCTTGTGATCACAATATGCATATTTGGCTTATGTTTTGAGTTTTCATAAATTTGTATTGCAGATTCACAATGATCAAATTGGGGACTTGCTCGATCCCATGCAAAGAAACCTTGAGGTAGATGTGCTCTACACTGTACTTCTCATTTCTTTCGTGTTCTATGCTTGTCTGATGGCTATAATGAACTTTATGAAATTTGTTGCAGATAAGGGATGATCCTAAAAATGGATTGCATGTTGAGAACTTGTCAGAAGAATATGTGAGTAGCTATGAAGATGTAACTCAAATATTGATCAAGGTAAGCATAGAATAATTATCTTCATTAGGATCTTTGTGATACTTCTGTAGCCAGTTTGATTCATATTACATTGAATTATAAGACAGATTTTCTGCTATGCACATTCATAGGCATTTTGCATTCTTTCATTAAAATTTTTGTGTTTCTTTTGTATTGCATAAGCCAAAACGTTTATACATGGTGCAGGGGCTTTCAAGTAGAAAAATTGGAGCAACAAGCATAAATTCTAAGAGCTCTAGATCTCATGTTGTGTTCACTTTCACTATCGAGTCCTGGTGCAAGGTATCATTTGCTGTTGCTAGCTTGGAACTTATTGTTATTGATCATGGCCAAAATATTTTATTTGTTTTCTCATGGAATTTTTCAGACTGTCATTTCGTTTGAATTTTTAGCACCACAGCTTGTTGTGCAGATTTTAATAATACCATGTTAGATTACCAGTCTTCCATGACATATATTTGCAGCTAAGCTGCAGTTACCCTGCGATTATTTTGTCAATTCTCCATTGGTTATATCTTACATTTGTGGTTGTTCATCATATGACAGGAAGCTTCATCAAAATGTTTCAGTAGTTCAAAAATCAGCAGAATCAGCCTTTTTGATCTTGCTGGGCTGGACAGAACTAAATTTGATGATGCTGGCAGACAATTAGTAAGGGAAGGAAAAAGTGTCAAGAAGTCTCTTTCACAGCTTGGGTAGGTCAACATCATCTCGTTGGATATTTTCTAAATTATTACTATGGGAAAGAAAATTAAGATGTCATAATTGTGCTCTATTTATACAAGATTGTTCTTGTGTCTGAGTATGGTACTGAGTAACCCAAGTACGGTATTAAGCAACAACTGTACTTTTTAATAATCACGGTTTGTTGCAATGTTGCAGGCTGGTGGTTGATGCTCTAGCAAAAGGAGCTCAGCTGGGGAAGTCTGAAATTGCACCTTACAAAACATCGTGCTTAACACATCTGCTGCAAGAATCACTTGGTGGAAATGCAAAACTGACTGTTATCTGCAACATCTCACCTGATAATAGGTAAAACTGCAAACTGCAGTTATGTTTATTGTTTAAGTTTTTAAGAGGCACTCTTTTTTCTATATTGCTTCATCATGAGAATGATCTGATTAACTTTATGTCCTTTGCATTATTGGGATCAGTTTTTTACATCAGTCAGACACTTCTGATATATTGTGGTGAATAGAAACTTTTCATTATATGCTCAAACAGTGATTCTGAAACAAGAACTGCACTTTTGCTTGTTGGATGCAGACATAATGGTGAGACATTGAGGACCCTTAGATTTGGGCGGCGAGTTAAATTCATTAAAAATGAGCCAGTAATAAATGAAATATCTGAGGATGATGTTAATGATTTGAGTGATCAGATTCGCCAATTAAAGGTAAATACATTGGGGATTTCCTTTCAATTTTGCACAAGTAGTTTACTTCAGGTTATTAAAATGTACATTTTTCCATTTGCAGGAAGAACTTATAAGAGCAAAATCAAATGCTCATAGTTCAGTTGTCAATAGAGATTGGTATTTCAAAAGCCGGAATGCACGGGAAAGCTTGAACCACCTGAGAATGAGCCTTAACCGCTCTTTGATACTACCCCGCCTTGACAATGAAATAGATGTAGATGTAGATGAGAATGATGTGAAGGAACTACATCAGCAGATCGATAAGTTGAATAGTTCTTATGATGAGAACTCAAAAGATCTTTCTGATAATAGACAATCTAGCCGCTTTTCTTCTGTAGATGAAAGTTTTGAGACAGATTTGATGAGTGAAGACGAAGTAAATGGTCCATCCGAAATTGAAGATGAGGAAACAAATGTGGGGAAACACAAGGACGGTGTTGTGCCAGATGATGACCTGTTAGGTACCCATACAGCCTCAAAGGCTATTGATCCTGCCATTAGAAGTAGCATATCTATTAGTTTATGCTGCCAGTCTGCAGTTCTTCAGGAGCCAACACTATCTGAGTCCCCTAAAATTGGAAACACCAGAAGAAGCATGGTCATTTCTCCATCAGCATTTTCAGCAAGTCAGAACAATGTGTCGCAGAGTGTCAAATCTGATGTAATGTCCCAGTCATTCAAGCAAAATGTGCATAGTTTGAGTTCAAGTGAGCATTTGAGATCATCTTTGCGTTCAAGCAAGTTGTTTCCTGGCCCCACCGAGTCTTTGGCTGCTAGTCTTCAAAGAGGGTTGCAGATTATAGACCATCACCAACGGAACTCAGTGTTGAACAGGTCTTCAGTTGCATTCTCGTTTGAGCACTTGGCATTGAAACCCTGTCCAGAAGCAGATGAAGCCAATTCTCCTGTTCAAATGTTACCAGAAGATGCACCACTGCCTGATCGATCATCTACTTCCTTACTTTGTGCATCTTGTAAACAGAAGATCAATGATAACTCTAATGAAGTTCAACATAGCTTGAAAACATTGAGTGTAACAGTCAATGAAGCAGGACATCCTACGAAATCAACAAATCAGGAACCTAAAGTATGTTTTGACTTTGTTTCAGTTACGTGCCATATGTTGTTCCATATTTGCATGATTAAATTAATCGGTTGTTAACTTCCTTCCTTAGGGTGAAGGCAATGACGCCCATAACAGGGAGAAGGAACTTGAAAATATTTGCAAGGAACAGGCAGCTAAAATTGAGCAGCTGAATCTCCTGGTAATAATTCTTTTATAAACCCTCTGCTTTCTTCCTCATTCAGTATTTTATTCCTAACAAATTGAATATCTGCAGGTGGAGAAGTACAAACTTGAAAATGAACATTCCACTGTAGGACATGATCAAGAAAAACATCTTTGTCTTGAGGGCTCAAATAATCAAATAATTACATTTGAGGAATCCAAAAATGAAGATTATCATGCATTGAAAGATAAAAACAAGGTTAGCAATTGGATTTCATTTACAACATTACCATCGCAGATTCTATTATAAACTTTCATCATTTTGCCTATCTCATTTATTGCTATTAATTTACACAGCCTCCTGAAATCATAATGGAAAAATGTGAAATAAAAGAAGTTCAAGCAGTAATGGATCATGAGAATACATATTTTGACATGAAGCAAAAGGAAGCACTCCTTGAGGAAATTCAAAGTTTAAGGACTCAGTTGAAGTCATATACTGATGCACCATCAACAAATAAAGCTATTAATAAATTGAGATCCTCCTTGTTAGCACGGTCCATTCAGTTACGCAAAAGCATAGATACTCGACTTGGTGAGGAGGAAGAACTTGAGAGGGAAAGACAGAGATGGACAGAAATGGAAAGTGAATGGATTTCTTTAACTGATGACTTGAGGATTGATCTTGAATCCAATCGTCGACGTGCAGAGAAGGTGGAGATGGAACTAAAATTAGAAAAGCAGTGTACTGAAGAACTAGATGATGCACTTAGCAGAGCCGTACTCGGTCATGCAAGAATGGTTGAACACTATGCTGAACTACAAGACAAATACAATTATTTAGCTGGAAAGCACAGTGCAATAATGGAAGGGATAGCAGAGGTGAAGAAGGCAGCAGCAAAGGCAGGAAACAAAGGTGGAACTCGCTTTGCCAAATTGTTAGCAGCTGAACTTTCTGCAATGAGGTTTGAAAGGGAAAAGGAGAGAGAATTCCTGAAGAAGGAGAATAGAAGTCTCAAACTTCAGCTAAGAGACACGGCAGAAGCTGTTCATGCCGCCGGAGAGCTTCTTGTTCGGCTAAGAGAAGCTGAACATGCATCATCAGTTGCAGAGGTAAATTGACATGTCTTCTATTTGAACAATGTTATATTTATGTTTATGTTATGGTCCCTTGACAAGCTAATTTAATTCATTGCTTTTGTTTTACAAACAGGAAAACTTTGCCGTGGTTCAACAAGAAAATGAGAAGTTAAAGAAGCAAATAGAGAAAGTTAAAAGAAAACACAAGATGGAGATGATAACCATGAAACAGTACCTCGCAGAAAGCAAATTACCAGAATCTGCACTCCAACCATTATACAGGGAAGATTCTGAATTAACACATAAAACAATGACAGAAGATGATGAGGCATGGAGGGCAGAGTTTGGAGCTATATATCAGGAGCATTTCTAAGCAATTTCAGAAAGGATGTGACACGGTAGTTGACCCTACTTGGGTCCCAAAGCTATATAGAAAAATTGATTGACTGCATTATAATTGATTGTTCTATTATTGTTCTTTAATATTCTTCTTCATAATAAAAGATATTGATTGTTTGTGGATTGTTTGCTTGCTGTCTCATCTTTTCTCATCTCCCCCCGTAAAATTTTCTCGCCATTGTTTCTTTCTCATTTTTTGCATGAGTTCATTAACGCTTCCAAAAGTTTATAATTTTTTGCTTGCAATCGATTCACATCCGACGAAAAAGAATCCACAACTCTTTTCTTCAATTTTGCTCTAATAGGTTGTTCCGAAGTATTCACAGCATCTTGCTTTAAAGCACCACTGGATATAATTGTAATTATTCAATTTGATGCACATAATCATTTTATGATAGCCTTCTCTATAACTTCCATTCGAGATTGCACGTATCATTTATTACGATACTCTCAGAATCCATCCTTTGCATTATTATATTCTTACTCCACTCGACTCTAGAAACAATCAACAGTTTGATATAGTAGCACATCTTCATTGATAGACTACCCAATAGATCATAAATACATAATTTAGAGATAACACATGGAATGGAAGGGGTTTATAGTTAAAGAAAAGGAGATGTCAATTTTATGACATTGGCGGGTTCTTATGTTGACAATTACATATGGAAAAAAATATAGATAATTTTATTCTCGTAATTTAGGATAGGATAAATTTCATTTTAATCTCAACTGTAGGATGAAGTTTATCTTCGTTTCCACTGTCCGATGAGATTTTATCTATATCTCACATTTTTCAATACATACATATAAAATTAAAAAAAAAATGTTATTTATAATGTTAGGTTAGATTTCATTTTAACCTCGACCGTAGAATGAATGTCCTTTTCGTTTTCACCGTGGGATGTATTTCATCTATCTTATGCTTCTAGTTTTCTTGTACATTATAGAAACTATTTTTGTAGTGAAGAATTTATTTCAGTAAATTTTTTTTTTCAAAGATGTTACATAAGTTTGCTTAAAAAAAAAAATGAAAATCTATTCTAAATAGAGAATATTTGCACTTAAACATTGTTAAACAGTAATTTTGGGTACGATGTACAATGATATATATATATATGTATATATTTATTTATTTATTTTTTTTGAAAGGTCTCAACTGAACTGTGGCAGCTCGAAAGAAAAGAGAGAAACAGGACCATCTGGGTGACAAAAAGACGCTGCGCTTTTGTGTTTGGATATTGAAGAAACCAGCAAGAGTAAAGAGAGATGGCAGCGGCGGATTCTCAAAACTCCAACACTGATACCGATCTAGTCGAAACTGACCAAAATCAGAATCGGAACCCTAATCCTAATTCTTCAAATACTTTAGTTGTTCCTGAGTCCAGCTCTCCAGTCGTCTGCCTCCTCCGTTTTGCCGGCGACTCTGCTGGCGGTGCCTTCATGGGCAGCATTTTTGGCTATGGTCTATCTCTCTTTCCCTAATATTGTTGTCTGTATATGCTCTTCTCACATTATCGTTTTAATTGTCACGATTTTTAGTTTTTTTTTTCAGTATTTTTGGATTTTGATAAATTACAGGAAGTGGAATGGAATAAGCAAAACCTGACTATTTATTTGTCAATTTAAAATTGGGAAATTGGCTTCAGTTGAATAGATTTAGCGCTTGGAATTGATAATCTCGACTTTGGTTTTAAATTGCTCACTCCTTGCTGTGCGACTTTTGTTTGTTGAAGTGATGCTCTTGCTCTGTTTCGGAGATTTAGTAATGAGAATGAAGCCTCAAAGTCTTTGTAAAAAAAAAAGACCTCAAATTTTCTTATGAGGAATGAAATTGAAAAGAAAAACATCTGCATCCATCATGCAGAGAACTATTATAGAAATAAGCGATGGTTCATTGTACGAGGATGAATCTATGATATTGCTACTCATATTGTAAATCCCCCGGGGCTTTTTACTTTTTGCACCACTGACTCTTTTTGGCTGGACTGAATTGCATAAATGACCTTTAAATTTTTGGTATCGTGACTGTCATTTTATTTGGTTAATATATGGGACTAGAACATGTTTTTCATTGTGCCACATTTGATGCAAATTTGAATCTTGGTAAAGTAACCATCCTCTATTTGGTGATGTGAGTTGCATTTTAAGCCTACAGTTTGAGGCTGTTCGGGGAGAGCATAGTTTGTGAGTTTGCATTTAAGTTTCATAACGTCTTCAATTTGTTATGAAATGACTTCTTTAATTCTTGTTCATAAGATCCTGAACTGGGATTCATATATTCTCAATTTCAGTTTGATGCAATAATAGCTGAGATATGTTGTCTAAAGTGAGTAAGACTATGCTGGATTACACTCTAGTAGGTTGTTGATCATCTATTTGACTTTAACAATTACCATAATTTCATAAAGGTTTGGCTCACTAAGGTATCATGCATGAATTAGTTATTATGCTGTATCATCTTCCAATTGGAAAAAATTGTTTTGTCCATATTATTTGGACATCATATGATGTCTTATAGGTATTACTGTTTTCAGGTTCGGGATTGATTAAGAAGCAAGGCTTTAAAGGGTCTTTCGTGGAGGCAGGATCTTATGCCAAGGTATGAAATATGGAAGCTTCCTTAAAACTTGTTTATCACATGAAAAATATTGTCTAGTTGTTCAAGAAAAAGGGAAAAATATTTTCAATGTCAGTGACCTAGTGCTGATAGTTTTTCTAGCTTTGTCATAAATTTCATGTTATGGTTTTACTTTCCTTATCGACAATTGTTCTGCTCATTCCACTACCTGTTTCCTAGCTACTTTTTTCTCCTCCCTTTCTCTATTTCAGTGAAATAAAATTGCTTTAAATTGTCATTGTTCGCAACAGACATTTGCCGTCCTATCTGGAGTACACAGTTTAGTTGTCTGCTTTTTGAAGAAGCTTCGAGGGAAGGATGATGGTACTGCATGTTAACTGTTTAGCTGGTTCTTTGGCCTAGCTCTCACGTTTAGGTTTGTTCTTATACCTTTTTTTTTCTCTTGTAGTCATCAATGCTGGAGTAGCTGGATGTTGCACTGGCCTTGCTTTAAGTTTTCCAGGTATGTGTAATTCTCCAGTCTCCCACTGAAAAAACTCCCCTGTCGGCATGAAATATAGAAATAAACAACAATAAGCCCAAAAGGCCTGTTGAAGACCTGTTATTTTTGTTTCTATGCTCCTTGGGCAGTGTAGGATGGTGGCATGAAGGGTTGTTTTTATATTTGATTTTTTAGGTGTTGCATTAAATAGATACAAGATTACAGTTTTCTGTTTGTGGGGAAAAGAGTGGGATGTTTTTGTGAATTATGGCTGGTTTATTTTATGGCATGTTTTTTTATCATCATTAGGCAAATATTCCAAGCCTATAGATACGCAGACAATTTATCCTCATTTGTTCTTTGGAGGCCCACGTGTGAGCAATAATTTTCTGTGTCCATGTTGGTATTTATCTCAGGAAAATTTGATGATACTTCAAATTTTCATGTGTTTATACAAGTACTGTAACTATGTATAGGTTACATTAAGCAATATATGGAACTTAGTGGTTTAGATTTGGATTCTTAAGAATGTTTTTTGATGTTTGCAAACTATATTATCTTTTGTTTTTGTTGCTTTGCTTGACGGACTGTTTGAGATTCGTTTATGCAGGAGCACCTCAGGCTCTTTTACAGAGCTGCCTGACTTTTGGGGCATTCTCGTTTATTATCGAAGGGCTTAACAAGCAGCAACCTGCACTGGCTCATTCATTTTCTGCGAGAAACAAACGCGACTACCGTGATGCGTCTCATCTTGGGTACCATAATTCACATCACCCCTCAGTTCTCCCTCTTTCAGTCCCTCTTCCAAATGAACTAAAAGCAGCATTCTCCTTTTTCTGCAAGTCCTTAAAGAAACCAGCTGGCAAGTTTCCTGCTGCTACCTGGTAAAAGATTCAGAGCATAATTAATCAATTGTGTTTGCTTTAACATTCTGTAGAACTAGTTACAGTTTACCGTGTAAATCTGTAGTTAGATTCTGAAGATTCCCGGAAGCTTCAGCCGTTAATGGTTCCATGCGACCACACCTTATGTTCTTCATACAGTTTCGATTTGCTATTTTTGAGTCATTGGTTAAAGCATCTTCTGATTAAATGTCTTGCAAATAACGAAATGCTCATCCATGGATATGTAGGAAATTTTTTTTTCCCTGCATTTTGATTTTCAGAAGAACTATATTATATTTTAATTTGAATTACAAAAAATGGAAGGTTATTTCAGTCTTCTTATAAAGTGGCTGCAAAAGCATGAAAATTTGATTGAAGCACAAATTTGTGTAATAAAGAAAAGTGAAATTAATACATTTTTTAAAAAATTTCAAATTTTCTCATTCTGTCGCCAATGAGGGTTCGATTACTGCATTTTGTGGGGTGTGATCAACTTAAATCCCTCCAAAAAAAAGAAAAGAAAAGTTAGTTGCTAAATCTATTCAAAAATATTAATATACAAGGAACAAAGTATTGGATTTCTTTAAAAAATTGTTTATTCCCTTTCATAAAATTTTCAAAAGATTATATTTGGTTTTCAAAGTTACGAATTTTTGGTTCCCAACTTCCCACCATTAAATGATTTGGTCTGTCCAAAAAAATAAAAAATTTGGTCTACCCATTAATTTCACCAATTTGGCCATGTGAAGTCTGACTTTGGCCAATAAAGTAAACATATAATTATCAACAAAAAGCCATCTTTCCAGTAAGGGCATTGTTTAGAAAGAATGGCTATCGTACAATCAAATCATTAATGCTCCTTAGTTAATAATAATAATGCTCCCTATTTTTTCCCTACCAAATTATCAACAAAAAAAAAAAATCAACTTGGATATAAAAAAATCAGTATAATTTCTTACATAAAAATCAGTATAATTTCATAGTGCTTAAATTGTGCTTAAAAAAAACTCTCAAACTTGATAATTCTCTAATTGCCTTTTCGTCCATTCCATTTCTTGTCAATTGAGGGAAAAACAGCCACAAACTGGTAACAACCATCAAAACAAGTGTCAACGGCCCCGACACCACCGGATGCAACCGCCACCTGTCCTTAACCTTCTTCTTTATTGCCACCTCTATAGCCACTAAAACTCCATGCAATACGAAAAACCACGTCACCTCCCATGTAGGACTCACACGCGTCAGATAAAAATAAAGAAGCTCATGCACTAAACCGGAGACAACAAATGTCACGAAGATAGCTGGCAAAGAAGCCCACCACGTGTGCCCAATTTTACGGATCAAGAAATCTCGTATGGGATTATATACGGTCGGGCGTAGAATGCTACTAACCATAAGATTCCATCTACGGCCCCAGAAGTCTTGCAGTGAGGTTGTGAGGTAAGGCTCGTTGAACTGCGGTTCGAGTTCGAAAGCGAAAATGACTCTAGCCGGAGTGGCACATATGGCAAGAAGAAGCTCTAGTTCGATGTAAATATGTAAGCAGTAAAGAATCAAGATTACATAAGGGTGCATGAACTGTTTGTACTTATAACTATTAAAGATTATAGCAAGAAGAGCAACTTTAGAAGCCAAAAGAAATGATTTCGTGGAAAGTGGGTATTGATAATGAAATGGGTTAGTGTCATTTTTGGGCAATTTTATAGGAAGACAAGCCAGAGAGATGAACCTGAAAAGATTTAGTTTTGATGGGGGTGATAAAGGGCCTTGACTGAAAGAGAAAAGGAGGAGCTTGAAATTGGCAAGCCATGTAAGAAAGAAAGCTGTGGTTCCGCAAAGATGTACAGTTGTGAGATTTAATGGGAGGATTGTGAAAAGGTAGAAAACAGGGAAGACAGAAAGAAGCCTGAAAATACCAGGAGGTAATCTCGATGGTATGAAGTAGCAGTAACATAAACATGCTATTGCTGAAAACCAGATATTGAAGAAGGCGTTGGCCTCTTCCTCCATTTTCGTTGCAGCTGTTTTTGTGTTTCTGTATAGATATAGAGTATATAGATCTGAGATTTGTTTCTTAATAAAATACTAAATAAATGATTTTGGTAAACGTTCTTATCATTCAAATTGAGTGGGCTGCATGTGGGGAAAGCCTTGACGTTCTTGCGAACCACATTATGGATTGACCATAATTAATTTATTAATAGAAATGCCAACCTTGTGAATGATTTAGAAGGTAAAGTTTTGAATTCAATTCTTGTAAGTACTCTGTGTCAGCGGAGTTCATAATTATAATGTTGCTTTTGCTGATCATCGCCAGAAATTTAGTCAAGTTTTACACTCAGCAACTACGTGAGTAAGCCCCTGACCAGCCAAGCTAGATATCAATTTTAGATTATGTTAATTTCTATTTCTATTTCTAATATCCCATAAAAAAGAAGAAAATAGAGACTTCTAGGAATTAATTTTATAAAGTTCAGAACAATTATTTTCTAATAGAAGATTAGCATTCAAGTCAAATCAAACCCAAGGAATAGAAAGTATAATGGCATCGTTTAATCTGAAAAATTAGAGAAGAAAACTCAATTTCTGCATTGCAAAATTTACCGAGAAGTTAAACTCACTAATAGCCTTCTCATCCACTCTATTTCTAATTAGCTGTGGAAAAAACAGCCAAACGCCTGTGACGGCTGTAAATATGATTGTCAGTGGCCCTGAAATCGCCCTGTGAAGCCGCCACCTGTATTTCACCATTTTCTTCACTGCCACCTCCACTGCCACGCAAACTCCATGCAAGACAAAAAACCATGTCACCTCCCACGTGGGACTTGCGCGCGTGATATAAAAATAAATAATCTCGTGCATCAAACCCGAGACAACAAATGCAGCTATGACAGCTGCCACTTGGGACCACAAGGCGGACCCAAACAAACGAATAGATAATTGGCCAACGGGATAGTATACGGTAGGGCGTAGAATACTCGTAACCATGAGATTCCATCTACGGCCCCAAAAGTCTTGCAAAGATGTGGCTAAGTAAGGCTCATCGAACTGGGGTTCGAGCTCCAAACCGACGACTCGAGCAGGGATTGCTGAAATGGCTAGGACAACTTCTAACTCTACATACACACTCAAACAATATAATGCTAAAATTACATAAGGGTGCATGAAATATCTATAGTTATAACTATAGACTAAAATAGCAAGAAGAAATGCTTTGATTGCCAAAAGAAGTGATCTTTTAGTTGAAGCGTATGGACTTGGAGATGGGTTTTTGTTATTTTTGAGTTTTATTGGAAGACAGGTTAGAAAAATGAAATGAAAAAGATATTGTGGAGGAGGTGAGAATAAAGGACCTTGATCAAAGGAGAAAAGAAGAAGCTTGAAGTTGGCAAGCCAAATAAGGAAGAAAGTAGTAGGGCCACATAAATGGAAGGAAGTGAGATTTAAAGGAAGGATTATGAAAAGGTAAAAAACAGGGAAAAGAGAAAGAAGCCTAATAATGCCTTTAGGTAATCTTGATGTTATGTAGTAACAATAACATAAACTTGCTGTGGCCAAAATCCATACCTTAATGAAGTTATTCAACTCTTCTCTTACCTCCATTACTTCCTTATTTTTTTCCCTCCTAGTTCTTGGATTTGCAGGCTTGTGTTTCTTTTTTCGCTATATATCTCAAAATGTTCGTCTCTAAATAGACAAGTGACACGTAAAGAGTTGAATTGGAATTAAATAAATGTAGTCATAAATTGGTAAGATGCACATTAGTGTTTGGGCAATGTTTCATCTTGAAGAACAAGATTAATTAATTGTAAAGTTTTTTTTTTAATGGCATTAATTGTAAAGTTATATCTTAGTTCTTAAAAATTATATAATTGGCCACCACTTTCAAATTAATATCATTAAAGGCCTACATAGTTTCAAAAGATTTCAATTAAGCCATTAAAATATTTGGTGAGGATGTAATTGGTTAGTAGATATTAAGTTAAGAGTGTTTTAACAAAAAAAAAAAAAATATTCATGTTGGAATAAAAATTTAGAAATCACTAAAAGCTCTGAGTGAAATTCATGTTTTGGCTATCAAAAAGGCCAACAAAGTATTAGCACTGCATTACAACTTGCTGAGTTATTCGGCGCATTAATATAATGAGGTCCTCGATTTAATTTATTTGGCGTCTTCAAATTCTGGTTTTAGGATGAGCATTTTGTTCATGGCCATTGTTCTTTCTCGAATGCTTTTGAAAATTGCAGAGTTGGTATTTGAGTTTGAATGGATAAGAGATTGGCGTTTTGATTTTCCTTGTTTGAATGCTCTGTCAATTACCTTCTGATGGTTGTGGACGTTTGAAAATTGCATAAATGTGTTGGGATTTGAAGTTTCGTTAAGGTAAAAAAAAGAGTTGGGATTTATGGGATATGTTATTTTGGTGAAAGGGGTTGTTGGGTCCCATAGGGTAATTATACATTTCTTAAAAAAGAAATTGTTATGAAAAATATACACAATTAGTCTCATTTTTATTTTGTTTTATGACCATGGTATCTCTTTTTGTTAATTATAATTTACTTTCTGAATTTTAATGTATTATAGTCTTTCGATTTTCAATATTATTTTTTTAATCTCTCTATTTTGTCACCGTTAGACTTTTTGGTCCTCTTGCGCCTTCAACCACCATCGTCATCGTTCCAATAGCTATCACCACCCAAATCGACCATCGTTGTGAAGCTACATCGGCAATCTTTCAGGCTTCAAAAGCGTAGTCGAGCATGGCCAGTAGCAACTAAAAACGGTGCGAAAAGGTTTTAGTAAACAGAAACATAAACCAACAATTTGAAAGACTTCCAGTGGTTAGCTGAAAGATATGAGACCACCAGATGAAAGCTCGAGCTTCGGCTAGTCTTGCGGTGCCCTAAGCTTTGCCATTCATTGGTTGGAAAGAAGATACCCATGGGTCCAAATTCTGGCCATGCAAGCCAAAATATTCTGAGGAGCTTTTCACCTCCTTCCCTTATTCTAATGTCCCTTGATCTAATGTAGAAATGAAGGCTGAATTTTGATTGCTCTCTACAAGAGTTTCGATATGGTATATTCATTTATCCAGTTTACTGCTGGAATTCAAAAGTTGGGTTTGATTGGAGAAAAAGTTTATTTTGCTCCTTAAAGATGAATGTTCATTCAAAATGCGAGAGGGCGTTTCTGCCATTTAATTAAGTTATTTCTCTATTCTATTGATCATTCACACAACTTTGTACAGAATTAACAGGTTTTAACGGATGAAAGGACTAAAAAGTCTATAACAAAACATAGAATTTTTTTTTTTATTAAAAAAAATAGAGAATTTAAAAAAATAATATTAAAAACTAAGTGATTAAAGTGTCTAATAAGTTAAAACCAGATGCTAAATTATAATTAACCTTATTTTTTTTATATAGGTCAAACGAAATTTTAAACTATTTATTCATTTTACACATCCAACAGACAGACCCGATGCAACGTGCGAGGATTATATTTAGCTAAAGAAGAAAAGAAAAGGAAACTTTATGCATTGCAAAATTTACCAAAAATTTATACTTGCCGATAGCCTTCTCTTCCGCTTCATTTCTAATTAGCTGCGGAAGAAAAAGCCAAACGGCTGCGACGGCTACAAATATGCCTGTCGGTGGCCCTGAAATCGCCCTATGAAGCTGCCACCTGCCTTTTGCGATTTTCTTAACTACAACTTCGATTGCCATGCAAACTCCATTCAAGACAAAAATACCATGTCACCTCTAACGTTGGACTTACGCGTGTGATAGACGTTTATCTTTACCGGACAGCAAATGTAAATATGACAGCTGGCAATTGGGACCACAACGCGGGCCCAAACAAATGAGTTGACAATTGGTGAACAGGATAGTATACGGTAGGGCGTAGAATACTAGTAACCATAATATTCCATCTACGGCCCCGACAGTCTTGCAAAGATGTAGCCAAGTATGGCTCATCGAACTGTGATTCGTTCTCTAACCCGAGGACTCGAGCCGGGATTGCTGGAATGGCTAGCATGAGTTCTAACTCTACATAAAAATTCAAGCAATATAATGCAAAACTAACAAAAGGGTGCATGAATGTCTATAATTATAGCTATAGACTAAAATAACAAGAACAAAGGCTTTGATTATGAAAAGAAGTGATCTTTTAGTTGGACTGTTTGGATTTGGAGATGGGTTTTTGTTATTTTTGCGTTTTATTGGAAGACAAGTTAGAAAAATGAAATGAAAGATTTTGTGGAGGAGGTGAGAATAAAAGACCCTGATCAAAAGAGAAAAGAAGAAGCTTGAAGTTGGCAAGCCAAATGAAGAAAGTGGTAGAGCCACATAAATGGATGGAAGTTAGATTTAAAGGAAAGATTATGAAAAGGTAAAAGACAGGAAAAAGAGAAAGGAGCCTTACAATGCATTTAGGTAATCTTGATGCTATGTAGCAACAATAGCATAGACTTGCAACGGCTAAAATCCATGCCTTAGTGAAGTTATTCAATTCTTCTTTTACCTTCATTCCTTCGAATTCATAGATTTACAGGCTTGCTTATCGCTCTTTTACTCTCTTTTATAAAGGTTTGGTTTACAAGATAGAAAGGAACCCCCCTTTTTTTTTTTTTTGAACCAAATTTAGAAAGGATTTGGTTTAAAGATTAAAAATATTACAATATCATTTTCAGAAAAAAAATGCTCAAAATATTGGAAAAACTCAAGACATTAAAACAAATTTAAAACTAAGAACATTATAGAAATAAATTCAGAATGAAAGGTAAAAAAGAAGTGAATGTATTGATTTCATTTTATTGAATAAGGAAAATGCTTACGGCTTGTATATTCTGCCATAAAATCTGAAAGGCCTACAATTGCATTATTTTACATGTATTTACTCATTCAGCCAACCTGCTGAGCTATTGCTTGCGTCAGGATAATGAGGGCCTGGAGCAAACCCTAGACTGTCGGGATAGCACCCAGGCCGAGGTGGAGGTGGAGGTGGAGGTGGAGGTGGAGGCGGAGGCATTGATGGCCTGGCATCATAGAGGGCATCTCTGCTCACCATGTGTGGATTAGGACCAATGTTACTCATCCTCACATGGTTCAATTCATCTAATTGGGGTGCATATCGCTGCATTGCAGACATGCCCATCCTATCTGAAGCTGGAACTACTTGACCATAAGGAGATGATAGTGATCCAAGCTGGCAGTATCCTGGGTCATGCCCACCCAAATAATCCCTTTGGGCAGAGAACTCTAGATCACGTCCGTAATGTCGAACTTCTGGCCGCATATTAGACTCCCTCTCTAATTCGGTGATGTAGTGTCGAACTTCTGGCCGCATATTAGACTCCCTCTGTAATTCGGTGATGTAGGATCTGTAACCAGTGCTCTCTGCACTCTCTCTCAAGTGACCTGTAGACCTTTCATCCAAGTAGCCGTGAGAGAATCCAGGAGTTCCATTCAAGCCGTATTGCCTACACAAATGGTCACGAATGCCCTTCCAGCTTCCACCATAAGGAGTTCCATATGGTAAATGCGAGCTAGAAACACCAGGAGGATCCATGTTTGGCAAACTGTCCTCAGAACCCGCTTTATGCATAGACATCTCTGTTGATGATTTAGAAGAGGGACGCTCCAGTGAAGATCTGGCAGAGACCGCATACTCTGGGGAATGATAAGACATTACCTTGTGTGAATCAATTCCAGGAGACTTTCCACCATTGCGTCTGTTGTTGTGAAGTTTTTTGCTCATCCCCCTGTCAAGCTTATCTTCACCACTGTGTGGAGAATGATGGGGCATCCCCTTCTGTTTTACTCTTCCAGAAGACTTGCCACTACACCTGTTCTGTAATTTTTCACCAGTTCCTCTGCTTCGCTTATCATCAACATTTTGTGGAGAACGATGAGATATTCCCCGTTGCCTATCATTTTCAGGAGACTTCCCACTCCCTTTGCACCGTAATTTTTCATCCATTCCTCTGACAAGCTGATCAACACAGCGTGGGGAATGATGTGATATTTCCTTTCGCACATCGTCTTCAGGGGACCTAATTTTCCGTTTGTTTTCATGTAATTTTTCACCTGTTCCCCTACCAAGCTTATCCTCACCATGCTTTCTCTTTCCTGAATTTTCCATAGACTGGTTTCTCTCAGGACCATTAATATCTTGGCTTTCTTTGCCACTATTGACATTAAAGAAGCATTCTTCAATATCATTGTTTGGAACTTGTGGTTCTCTATCTAGCATTTCACGATCATCAGCCATACCTGAAGAGCTATTGACATGACCATGAACCTTTGCAGGATGATCATGGATTTTTGTTTCACAGCAACTTTTTTCCAAGGGTGATGCTCCATGTTGCCTGGATAAATGACCATGCTTTTGAGCTATTGCCATGTGTTTATCAGTCCAATCTTGACGGCTCCAAAGATAAAGAGGTGGAGAAATATTATTCCACTGTTCCATTTGTTTGTCATTCTCATTGACAGAGCCAGGTAGATAAAAGGACTGCATAGCAAACAAAAACTATCAGAACACACAATCAATATGATTTGATGGAAATGCAAATAGCAACTTATTCTTGTATTACCTTTCCTGACAAGAACTGATCATCTTCCCACACAAGATCATAAGGTGGGTTCTTTTCTTCTAACCTGATAAATAGCAAAAAGTGTTAGATACAGCAAGAAATGAAGGGGGACAAACAAATGTCACCTTTACCTTTCTGTTTCTGGCGGGACAATCAGAACAAGGAGTTTTGGTTTAAATTCAAGAGCTTTATTAATGAACTTGTTAGCCAAAGCTGCATTAACACCAAAGGGGGGATTTAATCCCATTATCTGCTCAACAATCAACAGGCAGTTGAATTAATGACAGATCTAATTTATCCTCATTTTTTCACCTCAATTCAAATGGAAAGAATAACGCTTACCAGTTGTGAACCACTTTTCGTCAGCTCGACTGGACGAACTGTCATCCAATCTCTCTTCTCAAAATTGAAGTCATTCTACCAGGGAGAAAGCAAAGATTTTAAGCAATCAGGTGCACAATCGACTCAAAACACAAACACATACATAGACACAGCACCAAAAAGAATAACAAATCATATCTATGTCAAGGCCATTGTTAGGTCACCAGCACTGCCAAGCTAAACAATTGCACGGAGTGGAAAAAGAATTCAGCATCCGGACCATGTGTGCCCAAGAAAATTGGCACCATGGTTAAGGAAGATATGTCACGGTGAAGTTGGGTGGTGCACTGCTTAAGAGAGAGAAAATTTCATAGGTTGATTGAGAATTGAAGACAGGAAGAAGCATAGCATAAAGAAGAGAGTATAGATCCCTATCGCTTTATTGACTTCATTATTGACCTTTTTATACTCTATTTGAATGACTTAGTTTATGGATACCAAGCCAGTGATTGTTATCCAATTCTTTTGAAATTGTGGTTCTCACCTTCAGGAGTCCACAATTTAAAGTCATGTTTGAAGTGTAATCCAATTAAAAAAAATGCAATATGATTTCTTTTTTCTTACAATTTTCAAAATATACATATACAACAAATAAATTTATTGCTCAAGAATAGAAACTTGGGCTCCATATTAATGGCACCATTAATTATTGTAGGATGTTGGACTAAATTTGGAAATAGGGAGTGCAAGGACCCAAACTATCCACAATGGAAATAGGAGGTGGGAATTGAACTCAGCGTAGAAAAAAGGGTAAAATGGCCCATTAATCTGTCAGTTACTAACATAAAGTCCACTAGAGAAAATACAAGTTACCTTTGGCTGAATAACATCGTAATTTTTGAATGAACATTTCTTGCCTGTCTCTTCAAGCTTCTTTTTCATCTCCACACTAAAGTCATTTGCACCACAACAGAAGTCGACAATCTATCACAGCAATGATTATTACCCATGAATTTGGTATAAAAGACTAGTAATGTTAATGGAAATATATATTACTTTTACCAACTGAGACACTACATATGCAAACATAATATAAATTGGCCATTCAACAGAAGGCTATATATAGATGGATCCTCTACAGTAATGGTTCCATTAAACACAAATAAGTTCTTCACCTTAACCAAAGGGAATTTTTTCCTGCCAAATTTTATATAAGCCTAAAATACCAGAAAATGATTTCCGGAAATATTTTACATGAAACAGAAAACTGAAATCTTACAAAACAATATTAGATGAATATATTCTTACCATGTCGTCATCTTGCACGTACCAGTGGAGCAAGTTGACAATCTGCACAGTACAAATATTGTGATGTATGTCAACAAGAGATATTACATCTGATTTTTTTCAAATAAACTTGACTCCAACAATAGCATACAATAACAAGTGAAATATTGATCTACTATTTTTGCTGTACCATTATCATCTTTTACCAACAAAATTGAAAGTATGATTTTCCATTTCAATTCTCAAGGTTATGATTATGCCCCAAATTTGATTTTCAACATCTACTCCCCCAACATATTTTAACAGCAAAACACAATTACTGAATTCACCAGATCATCGCAGTAATGTCTGGTTGGGATTCACTCAGGCAGGGCAGGGGCAAGGTTTTATAATCATAAAACAAGATTTGAATCAAGTCACAGAAACTGAAGATCCATGCAAACCTAGGGGCAACAGTAGGAAATGAACATGCTGGCAAGAAACTGAAATAGTGAATCTAAAGTGCCAGCCAGCAAAGAGACTCTTTTGGTGGGGGGGGTGGTGTTGGGGTGGGGGCGATATATTTGCAGTGCAGTTGGCATGTAAAGTGAATTTGCTATAAACATCCCTTATTCCTTAACACACCTGCTTATAGAAGGACAACCTGAACTAATAAGGAAAGTATAATTACATTAATATGATTACATAACAACTCCATCCATTGTTGGTAGGGTAAATATCGCAAAGCACCAAGTTTAGAAAGGGAACAACAGGAGTACCTCAGAAATAATAAATCAAAATCAGAAATTACCTCCTTAAGTTTCTCTACTTTTGTAAAATGACGGCCAAAGGATGTATAGCGCATTCCATGAAGAAATGGAGCAAGATAAACTCTGAGCTTGTTCTAGAGAGAAATAAGCAAAGAAATAAGGTTAATGAAGATAAAAGAAATTGGCTGGTTAGGCTTTAGTAAATATATATTAACTCTAAGAACCCAAACAGCAGATCTTTCTGGTCTTTTAAGTCTCTAAGAAAAGTATGACTAAGATGACCAGTCTCAAAAAGTCACATCTCTAAGATCAAGTAAACATTAAAACGCATGTGCAGAAGCCAGAAGGTAGAGAAGGATCAAATACTATTCATCAACCCCTATACTGTGTGCGTATGTGTGTATCAAATCAATGTGGATAGACAACTACCTTCCACTTAAAAACCTGATTCAGAACCTCCGGTTCACAAACAGCTTTGGCATCTTCAATCCCACATCCATCCTCTATCCTCTTTAAAGCTGTCCTAACCGCCTGCATATATACCAAAGTTAAAGTATTCCTTAAGCAAATCAAAATATACCAATAACACATCAACATGGAAAATTATCAATAGTTTAAAATATGAAGTTGATAATGTCAATACCTCTACAGTACCCTCAACCTTTCCTGCATTAATTGTCTTTTCAACAGCACTTTTTAATGAGTATGCATGTGTCGATGGAACCTCATGCTTTTTCATGATATCATCCATTGTTATTCCAGAAGCCGCCTCTTTCATTAAAGCCAAAAGTCTATAAAAGAAGACGTTAATGTCAGCAAAAGAAAATAGCATATATAAACCTCGAATCATGAAATTTGTGAGGTTATCATGGTTTGCCTATAAGATGGAAGAAATTTACAGGATAGTAACGATAAAAAAGTGGAATAAAAAAATATCACCTCCTTTCTGAATCAGGATCTAGTGGAGGCAATTCATCAATCAGGTTCTTGTTAGAAACTTTCAAGTTTTTATCAATTTCACTAGTATGTGTCTCCTGATTCCCAAGCTTTACTGGTTCGGACCTTCTAGTCACAAGTTCATACAACCTGTCCCCCAGAGAATTCTTGTTCACCCTGGTTGCTTCAGAACTATCCACATCTGTTGAGCTGAACTTCATATTCTCCCCCGAAGACTTCCTGGATGCAGCTTTCACTTTCAATTTTCGCAAGGAATCTGATCTAGATGATATTACTTCCCCTTTTCCTGTACTTACAACCTTCCTCACACTGGAAGCTGAATCCTTGGGTTCTTTAACAAAAGCCAGTTCTGAATGGGTCTCTTCTGACATAAGTTTTCTTTTCTTTGGCAAAACTTTCCCTGAGCTTCTAGGCAATCCTAAAACCTGTTTTTTCTTCTTTTCTTCAACATCAGGGAACCTTATGTCTCTTATTGGAGTTCCAAGTTCATCAATAATCTCATGTTTCCTTGTTATAAGTAGTGGGAAAATAACCCATATTTAGCAAAATATTCCAAACAAGGCATAGAAAACACTGAAATCATGAAAAAAAAGAACAAGACTTACAAGCAATAAATCAATACACGGTTAGGCAACAGATCCTCCCATGCCCGTGGTTCTATGTCTTCCTCATCATCATCACATTCTTCTTTGTCTTGTTCTTGACCTTCTTTTCCTTTATTCTCAAAAACAATCTCCCTGATAGGAACATTCAAGAACAAATCATATAAGCTATTAAACATTAAGAGAGAGAGATTATTTTATACAGCTGTATCGATTAAAGTTAGTATGAAAATTTGAGACTACTTTGGCAAGCATTTTCGGTGGTAGGAAGTGGGACACCGCCTGCATACAGCAAATTGCAGCTCCTTTATCTTCTTATTCTCTCCTTGTTTACAAACACAGCACTTGTGAGCAGGGCAAGTAAAATACTCCCCTAAAGCAAAGCTTTTCTCAAGCTTCTCAGCAGCAACTTCATCCTTAGGGAGTAGTAATTTTGCAATACAACGGGGGTGATAGAAATGACCACAGGTTGCATTAGCGCAACGAAACACCTGAAATTAATATGTTAAACAAGCTTGCAATACCAAAATAGGAACCACCAATATAAAAGAAGGAAAGAAAGACCCCTCATAATTTCTGTTACTATGGCATCTAAAGCCATGAGAAGTAAGAACTAAGAAATTACAGCCTCAAAATAGCAGGTTTTCTGTAGCAATAAGAGAAACCACACATTATTTATATTTCTCTTTTTGGAATAAAATACTTATTTCTCAATAAGAAAAGGAAGAGAAATATGAAGAGGAAAACAGAACTTCTTAAAGAGAGAAAATCAATATGCAAATGAAGGACAAGGTATCCTGCTCCTAAGGAAACCAGTAAACTACACCAGAAAAACAAACTAATTGAGTAACGTACACCGATAACATAGAATATAAAGACAATGTCTGATTTAGAAACATAAGAATCAGAGCTCGAGAAAACTTGCAGAGTGTTCATTTAAGATAAAGGCGAAGCCTTAAGACAACAAGTCTTCACACAACTTTAGGAGGAGATATCAAGGTGCATGAATCAGCAAGGAAACATTTATCACTTAAGAACAGCTGAATTAATAATAACCATATCTCAAAAGGAGAGGAAAGATAGCTCCTCGAAAAATTACTACCATCAAACCGAAGAATATTAAAGAGAGGCATTCTAAAACTGATTTAGCATAGAATCAGTACCCAGTACAGGAGTCAATAGCATGAATCAATTAGGCGTGACCAATGTGAGAGCAAACTGATAAACATATGAAAAACCAGAATATCTACTTCATCATACCTCAGCACCAGAAAACTTATCAGAGGAACCCAACTCTCCACAAGCAAAGCACTGATGCTGCTTATATTCACAATTCTTACAGTAAAACCTCTGTATTGCCTGCCAAAAGGAAAAACCAGAAAAACTATGATGATGGGAAACAGATGATAGTAAACTGATATAATGTAAATAAGCAACAGTGACATACTTCAACTTCCCTCCTTGTAAAGCCAAGAGAAGCACATCTAGACTCTAGTCCATCTTCTACATTTTCATGAAATGACCTCAAGCAACTTCCTTCACAACTGTGTGAAAAAAGAAAGCAAATCCACTACATAAGTTCAAGATGAAGGCAACACATATTAAAAAAAATAATAATAAGAAGCCACATATCAGGAATTCTGCTTCAGAGGAGAGAGAAAACTAAATTCATTCAAGCTTCATTATAATCTACAAGACTACAACTCATACATGCTTGTTTTCAAAAATTAAAACCTCTTTACAAAGGAAGTCCAAATTCAACAAAAACAAATATGAAATACCATATCAATTAGATAAAATAAAAACATTTCCTTCGACATTTATAAAGACGAACGTGAAACTCTCCCTGGATATTAAACAGTTCCACAATCATTTCCAGACAAGTTTTGTGACACTCAAATGCGACCCATTCAGTGCCATTAAAGGTCACCCAAGGGATGGAGCAAGACCAGGCCAGATGTGACACATCCAGTTTCAACTAGCTTTTTTCAGAGGCAAGCACCTAGACACAAAGGCAATGCCTTCTGTAATAACAACAGGGTTACTTTAAATTTGGGCTTTTGTTTTCGTGGACAGTTATTTAACAGCTGTCAAAAAATGAAAAAAAAGGGATGAAGAAAATAGGCTAAAATTGAGGGGGAAAAAAAAAAAGAAACCCACCAAAACAAAAGATGCAGGAAAGCAAGAAGAATCTGAAGTAGTAGAGACAGAATTTGGTTTTAGTTTTAGATGCAATTTATGCTTTTAGCTAAATGAAGACAATTTCAGGTTGGTTTTCTTTTATTTTAAAGAACAAGAAATATATCTTTCACTTTTAACATGACTTTGAATTTATATATATATGGAATTCCATTCTGGGGCATCTTTTCAAAAAGGCCCCTATACACTTATAACCCGAAAAAAGGCCACTTGAGTCCCTGCACCTGTCGCCTTAACAACTCAAAGAAACGTACTTGGAAGGTAACACCACTCGTTGATTTGACAACTCAAAATGCTACCACAATGATTATCAACGAAGCAATTATTTGTACATGAACAAGAAAGAACTAACTTTATCAAAATCTCAGAAGGCAACAGAAGCAAAAAGATGAAATTAAAAAAAAAAAAAATTAATCATTGCAAATACAATTGCTGTGCTGGTTGACAAGTACAACCAGCAAATATTACATACCATAAAAGGGAACCACCATTATCACAAATTGCACACACAGAATCAAACAAGTCATCCTCTTCACTGGACTCGCCTTCTTCCACATCATCTACAGTTGCATCATCATCTATAAATTTAGATGTATTTGCAGCATGAACATCCTGAAAATGATTATCTCACTGTATCAAGACAATATAATACTTAGCAAAGAAAGTGACAGATAGCAAAAATGTGAACACCGAGTTAAATAAAAGCTAACCTTATCCGAAAGCTCTCTCTTTATCAGCCTTTCATCAAGAAATGTGAGTAAAAACTGCCATTTAATTTGTACATAGGACACAATTTCATCAACCAGTTTAATTGAAGAAGAAATATCTATAAAGTTTGTGGATTAATCGGCTGTAACCTGAAAACATAGCACAGTGCACACACTCCAAAAAAAAACAAAGAGCTGATTGTAACTAAAAATACTAGCTATAATATTGAACAAGATTTACAAAAAGCAATAATATGCTGGTTATATATACACCAATACATAGATTGGACTGCCACAGATATGAAAAAGAATCAGCCCCATAACATTAATCAAGAGAACACACATTGAGATTTATTCACATAATAATCATGTTGCGTGAATAATTTACTTCCTAAATTCATTGGAAAATTTTCAACAACTCATCAGCCAGTATCCATTTTGTTGCTCTACCCAATGAAAAGACACAAGGGATGGAATATTTATTTGAGTTACTTTACTAATTTTGAAATTATTCACAGTAGCAAGCGCCTGAATCTGTTACACATGTTCCGTTTCTCAATCCATTTCCACCTCCATTTTATGAACTCTGCTTCCAAAGCATTAGTGAATAAGCATGCTTCTAGGATGAAGCAGGGTGGACTTAACAACGACAACAATAACAAGCCTTAGTTCCAAATAAGTTGCGATCGGCTATATGTATCCTCCAACGGTTAACCTCACTAAACATAATAATAGCAGTCATCACAAGCTTTAGATACTTTCCATGACACAGGTTTTACGTCTCCATTCGAGTCTATTATGAACCAAACCCGCATCTATATCTAAGAACGTGTTAATTGAATGGCAATATGAGCTCATTGACCCTATCAGGGGTACCACAAGTCTATCTAATCAGGTTTCTAATTCTGAATTCATCCCAGAACCATAGGGTAATGTCAATAAGCATCCAGGCACATCATTAAAAAAAAAAAAAAACTTTCCATGAACAATTAGAAGTTTTAAGTTTAACATAAATACATAGGGAAGGATGCAAACCTTGGACTTTGCTAAGAAATTATCCCGTTTAACAGCTTCAGAAATTAAACGAACGTCAGCCACCAAGTCTTTGAAAGAAGGTCTAACCTCAAATGAACTGTATATATATAACAATATTTGTCATAGTTTGAACTGGTTTGATGAAAACAAAAGATAAAAAGTGTCAACAATATTTGTAATAGTTTGTACTGATTTGATGAAAACAAAAGATAAAAAGAGACAGAAAACCTCGAAAGAGAACCTGAAAATTTTGGACAGGTGATCCCACAGAGATTTCTCAGGCGCCCCAGGATTTCTCCTAGCAAAATGAAGACAATGCACTGTAATCAAAATTTTCCTAATAATTTCCTCAAAGCTCTTCCTGGGCTTTTCCAGTTTGATCCAAATATTGTCCTTGCTAAGCACTGATATATCCGGCAGCGCACCCAACAAATCAAACTTCCATGCTTTGACCTCCTTGTGTATGGTCTGAAGCCCTTTGTCTACAGAACCGTGCAAGAATATACGCTGTTTTCCTTTTTCATGAACACCATCACTCACACTCCATTGAACCGGCAACACAGAAAAAGAAATCGGTGTGTCCTCATCATCAACAAAATGGTAGTTTGACGCAGACTGTGGGCCAGCATCATCCTCATCATCTGATGAGGCCATCCCCTAACACAAATTTTCACATACTCAAGTTCAGTATTCCAGAAAACAAAATAAATGAATAAATTGCAACAAGCAACAACAAAAGAAAGCATGCATGATTCAGTTGCACAAATTTAAGTCGAAACAAATAAATCAAGGACTCATCCCATCCGCACAATACAATGCCAAATAAACAAAGAAACTAACTTTTAAGACAAATATGATTAAAAAACATTGGTAACACTAAACATTATACAATATTAACCTCAAAAAAAATCAAAGAAACTGAAGAATGAACCTCGATTTTCTCAGGAAACAAACAACAAATACAGATAAATAAAATTAAAACGGGACGAATGGAAATAGTAAAAAGAAAAAGCTACCTGATCGAAAAAGAAAGTGAAGAAGAGTCGAAAACCCCTGAGTTAGGTTTACAATTTAGCTTTCACCTTTCTCGGATTATTTGATTATAATTTAAGAATATTTGGTTTCAACGGTGATAATTTCTCAATCTCTATCTATACGATATGAAATACGAATGAAATTTATGTTAAAAAGAATTAAGAAATGAAATTACTATTCGCACCCGCACTGATTCTTTATGTGGTCACTGGATGCTGTGCGCGTGCGATTTATTATTTAGGAATCTGAATTGGTCAGTTTAACGGGGGTTTTATTTTATCTTGTGAAGGAATTTACCACCGACTAGTATTTATTTTAGGGGATTTCGCAAAATAGAATTACAATTATATCATCATAAGTGAAAAAGAATCCACCATTTAAGAACCCTAGATTTCGGTTCTTTTCTAAAAATTGTATTAGAACCCAAACAGAATTTTGCCAATTAACTACAATCGAAATCAAAGATGCAATTTTAGTATCATTTATTCATATATTTTTAGTTATACTAGTCTACTCGTTTTCAGATATAATTTATTTATTTTTTATTGCTATATTTTTATTATTTTAAATAATTATAGGCAATTATTATTTTTTACTAGATATCTATTATTTCTTTTAAGTGTTTTTTTATATATTTTATTTTTACATTAATTATATAATTTATAAGAAAAAATAATATTATAATTTTTTTCAATTTTCAATTTTTAATTTTTAAACTAAATAATATTATTTATAAGAATAAATAATATTATAATTTTTTTCAATTTTTAATTTTTAATTTTTAAACTAAAATGAGTAATTAAATATAATTATTTTAAATTAAATTATTATTTGCAGTAATTTTTATTTATTTTCATTAATTAATTATAAATATAATTAATCTAATATTTTCTCAATTTTAAAATAGTATAACAAGCTTAAATAACAACATAATTTAAGTATTCATGTATAAGTTTTTTTTTTTTTCTATTTTAATATAAAATATGTCACTAATTGATCGGATACTATTGTGAACTACATAGTAGGGGTAGTCCTCTCCATTTGCACCAAATAGGTGTTAACAATACAATTAGTAAGAATCGAACTCGAAACATTCACATCCTACAACATTCATGATAGTTAGGATGATTAAAAGACCATACATGTATAACGGCAATTAAATTATGATATATAATTATCTTTTTAGATAATTAATTAATTAATATTTTTAATATAATATGAATATATATATATAAATTAAATTAGTATTTCTTCATATGATAGGATTATGAATATAAATTAAAATAATAATTTTAATAAACTATAAATTATTATTTTATTATAATTATAGCATTAGCAAAGTAAAATAATTAATTATATATAACTAGTATTACTTAATATAATAAAATTATGAATATAAATTAAGATAGAATTGATTAATAATTTTTTTTGATAGAAAATAGTATTCCTTAACATAATAGATTATGAATATGAATTGAAATATTATTCAATTATGAATATGGATTGAAAAATTATTTAGTTAGTAGTGCTTAATAGGATTATGATAGTATTTCTTAATAAGAATATAATTTGAATTTATTATTATTTCTCATTAATACTAGAATTATGGATATAAATTAACATTTAGATTCGAATAATATAAGCGAACCAATTTTTAAAAAGAAGCTTTATCCTTTTAAAAAGAAATCTCATCTTGCTTAGGCCTTATACTTGCTTATCTTGTTCCCGGTTCATCCGAAAGAGGCATACGTGCCTATATTGTTATTGGTTTGCTAGAAAGAGGGCTAAGCACCTATCTTGTTCTTGATTTGCCATGAAGAGGCGTACGCTTCTAACTTGTTCTCGATTCATCTTGAAGAGGCATACGCATATGTATCTCTCGCCTGCCGGTTACTTGTCCTGATAATGAGAAGCCTTTTCTTTTTTCTTTTTTTTTTTGGTTCAACCTAGCCTGGTTAATCAGCTTCAAAGAAGATCATCTAAATATTTATATGTTAGATGGAGAAGGTGGCCATATCACATCCAGCTCCTTCTCGACACTGTAGAAGATAAATTATCTCAAGTAGTTAAGTAAGAGATGAAAGAACACTCCTCCCTACAAGTATTTCCAAAGCACGCTCCAAAAATAGCGACCTTGGTAATCCTAGGCAGGGCACTCCAACCATCTGAATTTCTTGATAGAATCCGAAAGAATGCTTCATCAAGCAGCTGTAAATTCGAGTTCGGCTCACTATCGGCCTTATTATTGCATTCAAATCCAAGAACAACATGGCAACCAGAAAACCTTACCCCGAGCTGACATGAGAGGTTGCAATTCAGCTATTTGCCTTTGTTTAACTGACCCAGTGCTTCGCAAGCTCGATAAGGCGCATCTAAGTCCTTAAAACAACTCATCCTATCATGCAGCCTGTGCGCTCAAAATGGCTATCACTCTATTTTATTATTGATATTTGGCCTAGTAGCACAAGTAAAATCGACTGCCTACCTGCGTTCTAATCGTGTCGTTAAAGCTCTAGCTCAACACGGAGAACAGCACATCAGCATAAACTACCTCCTTTCAAAATCCAAACAGCATGTGCCACGCATCAAGACCTAGCTGCTCAATCCATTAACTCAGCACGAGAAGACAATAAATATGTAATATGTGCAAAAGTAAAATATATATAAAAACATAAAAATGTCTCAAATAGACTCATGGGGTTCATTGTTAGCCTATATTTTGTTTAAATACCTATTCAGAAGGCCCAATACTCATATAAGAGCCCTAAGCCCAATAGAATAGGCCTAATGCTATGCAAAGCCCATCATTCATGTATATAAGTAGGGGTTTTCCTTCTTATTAATGACAAGTTCACTAATTCTCTCCGTATATTCTCTCTGAAATATTTTACATGACAAATATTTTACATGACAACAAGACAAATAGAGGGACAAGGAAAGGATTATACATTGCTTTAGGACACAATAATTAGTAAAAATTATTATAATTATAATTATCAATAAACCGTCTAATCTAGTAATTTATTAGATAAATATACAAAAAAGAAGAAGAATTCTCCCACATGTTCAATAATATTATCTCCATTCTAAATCAAAGCTATTCTTGCAATATTAACATCTTTCCCATAGTTGACAAGAGCTTGGATTTCTGTAATTATCCACGATCGAAGTCCACATAGAGGACGAAGATGAACCTTGCCACGAGCCTTCACATTAAAATCGACAACCCCATAATGGATCCAATCTCTTGCAAGCTTGGATGCAACCCTTTTCTCAATTGGTTTAGAAATTGCTTTAACTACCAAGAAATCATAATGGGTTTTAGTTTTTTGACGAAAAGGAGGTATAAAAGCTGAGGCAATCTTGTACATACCATAGTTGATAGAAACCTCAAGAGGATAATAAGATATATTTGAGCAAAACAAATTAGGGTTCTTGATATGAAATTTAATATTCCATATGGCTGTGATTTTACTTGGAAAGGTGTCAATGGAGATGTTGAAGGAAGAGATTTGAACCGAATCGAAATGGAACGAAGGAGGACTAAGGGAACTCGTAAGAATTATGATTAGAAAAAAACTAAACCCTAATGCTAAAGAAAGAAGAAGAGCTTTGATTTCTTGATGCTGAAGGTATTTCTTGTATTCCATTGATATGGCAGAAGAGAGAAAAAGAACCATGAAAATATACAAGAAGAAAAATGGCTGTAAAGGAAAAGAAGTTGACTTGCTATATAGATTCTTTTTATTTGGTTAATTTAATTAACCAAGTTGACATAATACCGAATTTAATTATTAACTCTCTTTAGATACATAGAAGATGTAATTTCTTTATCAAATTGATTTCAATCTGGTAGATTAATATTAATCTCAAATGCAAAAGAAAAATGTTATTGAAAATTGATTTTTTTTTTAAAAATAAAAATAAAAAATTAAGTAGAGAGAGATGATGGGTGGCGGAGATGTTGAGGAATAGAAAGTGGACTGATTCAAGAAAGAATGAAGTTGACAAAATAAAACCAAAGGGAGAAGAAAAGAGGTGGTTTTGTTTTTTAATTGAAATGAATTGGAATAAATAATAACAAATGCAGAAAGACGCCAACCAAAGTTCGGCCAAAATTATGCTCCAATGAGCTTTGTATGCTAACAAACTTTTTTTTCCTAATCAAGAATTATCGTAATGCATCATCAATGTTGCTTTTTTTTTTTTTTTTTGGAAAAAAAATATTGGGTAAGTATTACATGAAAAGAGTAACCCTTCTCTTTAAATATACACTAAATTGGTGCTATCAGTGTAATTAGTTAAAATAAAACTCAAAACTTCCGCATTATACATTCTCAATGAAATGTAAGATGACTAACAAGTTATATCATGATTTGCATATTAAATTTGTGTTTGATGATAAAAATCAAACAATATATATATACACACGCTTCAAATGAAGGGCTGAATTTGTGATATCAACATAAGATAAGTATTTGAGAGATTTCTCTATCAAAACAGCTTCTTTTTCTGAAAAGGAAATGGCTTCCGTTAATGGTGAGATATAAATGTTTGATGATTTATCATACCATTTCCACTTGAAAACTTTTACATGAATATATTTCAGAGATGTCTTCTATTATTTTGCACCCACGATTTTGCCTGAAAGATCAATTACACCCGTAATTTAACTCTAACATACATTACGCCTAATTTGATATTTCTATACCAATGGCATCCAAAATGATCAAATTGAAATACAATTCAAAATCACATGAGCCCTTTAAGTAATTTAACCCCAGACTTTTGTTAATCATTGACACCTCAGCTTGAATTGACCATATCACATGGTGTATTTTTTTTAACATAAATATTATGCACGCACACAACTCACGCACCCAAGGAGTAGAGTGTATATCTGTAAGGATGAGACGTCAAACCTGGATGGTTCAGCCTCCACACTAATGCCTTCTCCATCGCTTCCAACCCCCACCCCCCATATCACATGGTGTCTACTCATATGATAAACCGAATGTGGCTCTATGCTAAACCACTATGGCTGAACCAAAGAGATGGATAGATGATGACTTAAAGTTCAGAGTTAAATTATTCAAGGGGCTCTATGTAATTTTCAAATTTAGTCCAATTTAGCCCTTCTAGGTGCAATTGTAATACCAAATTGTGGGTAATCAATGTCCAACTTAAAACATGCGAGTATATGTGGTTTTTAAGGTAAAATTGCGGGTGAAAAAAAACTTAAAAGGACTCCAAGGGTATACCGGATACAGTTCCATTTGGCACCTATGTTTGATTTTAATGTTCAAAATGGCATTTGCTTTTCGAAATTACACTTCGAACTTCAATTTATTCCTTTTTTACTATTTTTTATTTTTATTTTAAAAACTTAGTTTGGTCAACATAGTGAAAAGGCCAGATTCAGCTAATATGCCAAATTTAAGGACTAATTTGAAGCAAAATGTTCATTTAGCGTAATTTGAACATTAAAGTTAAACCAGACAATATATGAAAGGTTTGCAACATAAATCACTACAACCCATTTAAGGAGGGGATGATTAGCCATTACAATTCCCCATTGTGTTATTATTTAAGGTTAGCTGAGTATTTTGTGTATTATCCATATTTTTATTATGAAATGGGGTGTTGTCCAAAGAATACATATGAGAGTGTAGCCTATTGCTGATGAATGAATATAAAGGGGAAAAGACCATGTAAAATAGAAGTCAAGCTTCTATTCTTGTCAAAAAGCAGTTTTACAGAAATCTATACTCCCCTCCTTATTGTTCTCGCATTCGTTTTTGCTTTTGCTTTTTGCTTTTGCATTATAGGAGAAGAGAAGTAGACTTAGCCACCTAACTGCACATGTATATTCACTTTCTTCTTGTTCCACCTTCGCAGAAACATAAACTTCTCAGTCCTCACATTTTGAGCACCCTTCATTCTCCTGCAGAGATTTCCTCATTCTCGAGCAGAGATGAGACCGTAGTATCAGAAGCTGCATCGTCCATCGTTAAATTAGAGAAATCACCTCCCAAGGATGATGTATCATCTTCTCCAATAACAGAGGGTGCTGGAGATGCTTCAGGTGTCATTGTACATGGTGTGTCATTACCGTTGAGCGCAGATGTATCCCCTTGCTCTACAGCCTTTTGCAAGCTCCAATACATAATGCTGGCTGCTAGAGTGAGAATCATCTTTTGGTTTACCTGTCACAACAACACATTAACAATAATCAAGTCCCCACCCACATTTTTAACTCCACTAATTTCCCACATAAGACCCTGAAAGAAATCAAGTTTTATGAACTAGTCCTTTATTCTTCAGTTGACCAACAGTCTATTAAAAGCTTAAAAATTACAAATTTACCATACTGTTACAGTTGCATCCATACCTCCATAATGTCCTCAGGCAACAAAAAAATGGAACAACCTAGTTTCCTTGCCACACTGATTATGTAAGTAGCATTCAATCTCTTCTCGTCGTCTACATTCAAGTAAGAAGAAAGGAAAAAGGGTAGAAAATATTATCATCAGTACTTTTCATTATATGCTACAGCATTTAAAAAAGTAAAAGAACGGACAAAAATGGAAGCAACCTACAACTTTTCAAATAACATGTCATTTTTCATATTGCCAAAAATAATGACACTAGCATAACTCACCAGCTTCACCCTTGGTAACAAGGTTCCAATTGACCACCCTAGGCTCCACGGAACTAAGAAGCTCAAGGAAAAATATGCCTGTAGACAGACTCTTATCCTGAAAGTTCCCAAAGCAGTTAACATCTAATATTTACAGTGCACAGCGTCAGTATATGATGTTAATGTGCCCTATTTGCATACCTTGAAGTTCTCAATTTGAGTAGTTCTACCCATACTTTTAACCTTCCTGTTTACCCATCTTAGAATGTCTCTATCAGTTACTTCCTTCCCTTGAGAGTGGGACCTCAAGTTCTTCAAGAGTTGAAGCATATTATGCCTCATCAGTTGCCACAAGAAAGCTGAAAAGAGCTTTCATCAGTTTTATGCGTATTTCAAAGCATAACGAGGAACATAAACAAAGGAGAAAAAGTAAAAAGAGTGGCAATTGAAAAAACATAGCATAAAATTCCATTTCCAGAACATGTTTTACTAGCACTATTGCAAAATGTCCACAAAAGCAATTCCCACAAATCCAGATGAGATATCAGGAAGTCCAAAAGCCAAACCGGAAATTCCAAACACAAAGCTGTTTGCAATTTCCTGAAGTCATTGTATGCAGAAAATATTTTCCAGATTTTGTGAAAACATTCAAATAAGGGAAACTCAAAAAAGCATAACATCATTTGTAACACAATAATATTACTTTTTGAAGTCCCTTATTGAGGATACCTTAGCAACTATTTCACTTCATACTTAAATAGTCAAGTTCCAAGCTCACCAAGAGTTTAAAAAGATTCACTGAAACAAAATAAGTCTAACACTGCAGAATAATCAAAGAAAAAATAAATGCAGAATTCATATAAACTTGATCCCAGCAGAACAAGAACTAGATCAAGGCAATTACCAAGAATGAGTTTCTTATTTCCTTGCACGATATCATTTCCACCTACATTAACAAGGGAAAACCTCATGTGTCTCCCAATCTTTATGACTTGATTGCAGTTCTCTACTTTCCTAAATGGCATCTTGATTGGAGGCTTTGATGCATGCTTCCAGTTGACTGATCCCGGAGAAACCTTGTCAAGCACTTCTAAAAGAACCCATCTGCATGCATAATCATTTGATTGTAAAGTTTCTGACATCAATAGTTCTAATGCTGGTAAAAAATTATGTCAAACATTCCCCTGAAGATTATAAAATTGCAAACAAATGAGTCTTTGTAGCAGAATAATCAAGGGAAAAAGAAAGTATAAGGAGAAGAATTTCATGAATTCCAAGAAACAGTATCTGACTAACTTAAAATTGATCCATACCACTATTTTTTAAGTGGTGACACATGCTCTGTAAGCAATCAACAAAGTTGTGTTGTTTCTTGAAAAAAGAACACTCACCCATTCCTAACATCCTCAAATACATTGTTGACATATGTAGTAATTCCAAGACTGTTAATCCAAAGACGGAAGCACCTCTCTTCTCTAGATGTTTGCACATCATCACTCATCATCTCTGCAAAGGAAATATTTCTGCTATCTGTAGAGAGGCCATTCCTGCAAGAAGACATCCCTTGCACTCAATTGCAAAACTAAACTATGATCAACAGCAGATAAAAATCAAATTGTTAAACAACCTAAAGCACTGGAATGACTGTTAGGTAGAAGGAAGAAATTGTATCAAGTATACAAAAAATAATAATTAAAAACAGTAACAGGAAGAAAAATTGTCACCGAACTCCAAAAAATGAAATGAAGAAAGACTAACCAACTTCATACAGGTAGATTTTTACTGTGGAAATTGAAAGATCCAACAATACTGTTAAACCTTGTAAAACAAAAAACATCCAACTTTCTGTTTGCCGGAATCATTCATTTTCACATGCATTGTGAGTGTTACTAAAATAGTAACCTGCATATGACCATTCAGTTTGATAAGTCCGCTTTTCATAAAAAAAAAAAGTTTTTAAATTTATCTCTCAATGTCACATAATGTACTTTTATGTATTTGTTTACTGTTTCTACTTTATTCTTCAAAGCATATCTGCCGAGTTAACCAGCGATATAATTTGCAGCAAGTTTCCAGTTCACACAATTATTAGAACTTAAGAATAACAACTTCAATTAAGATACGCTAATAAATTTAGAGCATCTGAGGATGTGATGAACTTGAAATCTTAACAGATCTGAATACAGGAAAAAAAAAGGAGCTAAAGCCCTAAAAGGAACCAGTTATATCATATAACCAGATTATATGGTCTATCTAACTAACAAGCCAACAGAATGTTCCAATGACTTCTTCACAGCTTAGGCATACCTAATTTGAAGTTAAAAAAGTCCCGCAATGTCTACATGCCAAATCAAAGGGTGTAGAGGAAAAGTTGCAAAAAAAAACCTGAAATGACATTTCATTTTCTCTCACCTGTGATGAAATATTTGAGCCACAAAAGCAAGATTTAGATTTGATGAGCCATCAACAATGTCCTCTGGTTTTAAATATCTTTTGCAACCCATCTTCTCTGCATGGTCAAGTACTAGCTTAGCCCTTTCCTTGGGGTCTTTGACATCCAGTGTAGCTGGATTACAGTGTTCCGGGCCAAGAACATTAAGCAAGTAGGCATAAGCCTTAGCATCCTACACGTATAACCAAAAGACATCATTGCAAGCATCTTAATCTGCACTGCTTTGTTTCTCTATACTACGCGAAAAAAAATAAATGCCTGACTCAAAAAGTTAATGAAGTATATTTGCACAGCTGAATTAAGCCGGTGACAAACAAAACTAGCTTTGAAGAGAGCAAGGACAAGAGAAACAGCGATTATAAGTTTAAAACAATTATATTGATACAGAAGAATGTAGACTGATTATCGTCTGAAAAAATAATCAATAATGATTGAACATCAGTGTTCATTGAAGCCTAACTTCGGACTTATTCTGCATGAATGATAAAAATAGTACAATATTCTTCATAGTTTATATAAGATGAGCTTGAAACGTCCGTCAGTATTTTCATCTCATGTCTTAAACACGATTCTCAAGAACAAAGGAAAAGGAAACATGCATGTTACCTTGCAAAGGCTTTACTATTGACCAAAAGAAAAGGAGAGATTACCTTCAGATCGGATGAAAAATTTGCTACAGTTTTCTCATAGCCTCCTTTCTTAAGATGGAAATTCATCCATTTTAACAAAAGCTTTTCTGGGGCCAAGCTCATAAGCTCCTCAACATCCTGAAAGACACAAATAAAGCAATTAGCCATTTAGTATGAAGCATTATAAAACTTGGGTAATTTTGAGAATCCACAAACAAACATTTCATTACATTGTTATCATCCACTAATTCCACAAGCTGAGGCGTCTTCTTAAGGCTAAGATCCGCTAAAAGTTGAATCTGACATTAAAGCAGCCAGTAAGTTAATGTGATGATATGTATAAAAGAAAAGTAATCAATATAAAACATTTCAATTCGTGCAAAAAGGACTATTGATATGGTTACAAAGAAAACACAACCCTGTTTTCAGCACACAATATTTAATTAATAACAAACTAATCTCCCTGCAAACAATTATCTGGTAGAAAACACACCTTTATAATTTGAGAAATCAACCCAAGTACCAGATGAGGCTGCAAAACAAACAACAATCCCATTTCTTTAGAACAGAAGATAACAACCACAAGAAACTGAATTAGATAAAACTTACTCTTCCTTCCACCAAGTCCTGAGCGTCAATATTAACTACAGTGCAGCCAATAGCTTTAGCAGAATTGAGGCAAAGGGTGTGGTTTTCATTCCTCTCCCATGGGTTAAGAACCCGTTTTGTATTGATAGCCCGTTCATCTATTGTTCCCGGCACAGCGACATTGATAAGCTTGCTGAATCCACGCAAAAAGTAGATCATCATCTCCAGCAAACATCAGTGTAAATTGATAGATAAATAGGAAACAATGAAGCAAACCCTGCTTAAATACCATAGAAGAACTCCATCTCTAATTAGATTGAATAAATCGTTTGACGCTGGATCTAACGGAAGGAACTGTTTTAGAAAAGGGTCATCTCCGAGGTAGGTATTTATGTGAACTACATATGATGATTTCTCCGATTCATTAACTGTGTGGAGAAGGGTAGTCACTGCAGCTTTTAGAAATGCTTTCTCTGAACCATGCCTTTGTTTCCCCGATTTTGCAGAAGCTTGACCTTGGATATTCAAGTATGCCTGAAATTCCACAAATTTGAACATAACATCATCAAAATAAATGATCAAGTTCTTGACAATCACTAGAGCATAACATTTCACTCTGGTAACTCCAACATATGTAGTAACTGAATATCCCAATGCCGTGAAACTGGCACAAAGAACTCACCCTGAGGAAGCCTTCAAAATCAATCTCAATGCTCATGTCAGGATATGACTCACTCAAGATACTTTTAATCTCCTCCTCTTCGAACATTGAACTAAAAGCTCTTAATTTCACCATCATAGGAGGCAAATCTTCAACGGTTACCTTGCCATTTTGATTCTTAGCAGATGCAAACTTACATCCACAGGAAGGGTACATAAGTAATGAGGCAAATATCAGTAATTAAAGTGTAAACAATTAAAAAGGAATCAGCACTTACTTTTGATTTAAGACTGCGAAGCTCAACCTGCGTGAACTGACTCTGAAGCCCTTGATCAGAGACATGAACGCCTATATAACTCGACATCTCCGCGAATTGCCAACGCGGAGGACACTATCTATTCTCAAAATTGATTGTTCAAACCAGGGCAAGAGGACAGAAATGTCTGGAATCCTGAAACCGGAACTCAGAAACCAAAGCCTATATTCAGGGACTCAATTTTCAGATCCTAACATATTCACAAACAATAACAACCCACAATCAAAATTTTCCTTTTAGGTGCCTCAGCTTGCATCAATCATCAAAATGCAATTATCTGTCGCTGAAGAATAGAACCATCATCAAGCGTTCATTCAAACAGAACCTTAATAATAATAACTACATTGTGGCCAACCAAACCACAAAAAGGGGGCGAAAACCATTCTTAATTTCTAATGCTTCATTACAAATACCAAAAATGTATCAAACCCCATCAATAAAAATGCAGAACAAAATAAAAAACATCAAAATAAAACCTATATTGCACCAAAAAAACTAAATTAGAATCACAAAAAGAATACAGAAAAGGCAGTATAAACATGTAAATAACGCTTCGGCAATCAAGTTTCCATTGCATAACATTAAAAAAAGGGATAAAACCCAATAAAGAAAACGTTAAACAGAAAAGAAGCTGAATTGCGTACCTAATAAAACGTCATAAGGATTCACGTGAAAACCAATCAGCCGCTTTTCAAAAACAACATAAATATAATCAGGTACGTCTCTAAACAGAGAAATCAAAACCAGATAGATTTAGAAACAGAAGAAAGGATCGATATTTCTTCGTGGAAGAGCAAAGGCAGAGAGAGAGAGAGAGAGAGAACGGTTTTTAGTTTTTACCAACAAGACAGCGGGGAGCATACTAGCCTTGAAAACCGAATTGATGGCCATTTTGGTACTAGCAGGTGTATGGTAATTTCATGAACTCGCTGTCTCTGTTTGCCAGCTCATCAGATTTCGGGACACGTACTTTTTATTTTCGACCTTTTCTGCAACCTATTTTTGTACCCACGTTGATTTACCGGTCATACATCAAAGTGATTAGACAAAAATAGCCCTACTATTTTTTAAATCCTAATTTTTTTTTATATTAAAAGAAAGTCTTAATTAAGTATTATTTGTTTTTTAAACAAAAATGGATATATATTTTTTTTTCTTAAATTAAGTTAACTTCAAACATGATCAAGAATTAAAGATTAGTTAATACTAACTTTAATATCCCAAAAATTGGGAGGATTCCTTCTACTTTATATTTATATTTATGATATGATAGTGATAGTCCAAAGAATAAAGAAATAGTGAAATTGCAACATTTTATTTCTTTGAGATTCTTTGTTTTGAATTGATATCCTAAAATTTCAAACTATATATTTGAGTCATTATATAGTTTTTGGATTAATTTAGTTGATGAAGATAAAAATAAGGGGAAATTAGATTTAACCGTTTATATGTTATTGTTGTAAAATAATAGTATTACAAAGGCAATTATACAAATTTCTATCCCATATATAATGTGTTATGTTATTGGACTAATAAAGAGTATTAGAAGTGTGTGGACTTGCACACATGAGAAACGAGTATAAATCCTAAACCAATGTTAAACGGGTCGATTCCCTCCACGGCTTACAACCGCCACTTCTTAACCAAAAACTCACTCGATCTAATTTTTACTTTTTTCAATGAACTAAAACTAATTTTTCATCTTTCTAAGCTCTTTAATGAATTATCATTTCACCACAATTTTTTAGAATATCTTGCTTCTATGATCAACTCAACACTAGTCAGACATGTAATTTTATCGAACACATTCTACGTAATAATGTATCTATTTTAGAAAGAGTGTCATAAATATATACTTTTTATTTTCTGTTAAAAACATTACTTTTACAATTCTGAATAATAATTATCTACAAATATAATTGTTGACCAAAGATGTTAACTGCTTTTTCGTTAATTTCTTGTGAGATCTGTGTGAGGATATACTCCGATATTAAAGTTAGTAATGAATATGAGAATAAAAATATTATATTTGAATCTAAAAGATGAAATAAGTAGAGGAAATTAACTGCATCTTTTGAATCTCATAGCACGACCAAATCATGTAAATCTCTAGAAAAAATTCTTAGCATAAAATTCGGAGCCCACATTTTTCTAGACCAAAACATATCGAGGAAAAGCATGGCCTAGGACAGATCCTGCCAAGGCCATCTAACTTCGAGACACCGAGATAATATAGGTTTGGCCACGAGTTTAAAACGAACGATGAGCCGTGATGGTGGCCCAAATTGCACTCAGCCCAAAAAAGGAGCACTCGGTAACAATAATTAAACAATTTTCATTGTGTTTTATCTGTAAAAGTAACTAAGTCTCAAAAAACTGGCAGTGGAATGATATCAATGAAAAATTACACAATATATGCCTGCACTTTTATCATTTAGCATAATACATATAAAGCTTCCATGTGGTATTAGGTGAAATAGGATCCCCCTTAATAAATTAGCATAAAAAAATTCCTTTGTTTTTTGCTTAATATACAATAGTTGGTCGTGAGATCTTCTAAATCAATGTCATATTAGGTATAGTCAATGCTCCAATGTTTTTCTTTTTCTTTCTTTCTTGCTTTCTTTTATGCCTAACTAACAAATTATATACTGGCTTCACCTCACCTCACCTCACCTCACCTCAAATGATCTTCCATGAATTTGGTTCCCATAGAAATTAATGACTCTTTTTATTACTAGTTCTAGTATTTGTTTTAGTGTAGAAAAAAAAGGAATTGAATGCTACTAATTAATGTAGTTGCATGGGGAAATTATGGTTTTTTAATGAAAATTTAATTTTAAAACTAATTTATGTATAGGATTTTTTATATAATTAAAGAGAAATAAATTGTTGGATTTAATTCTTGTATATTTTTGGTATTTTTTTTATATATTTATAAGGAGATCTAATGATACAAACAAACACGATAGACCACACGAAAGAATATGCGCTAAATCGGTGATAGGTTGTGATATGAAAGAATCGAAACTAAAGATTTTTTACTTATATTTTCACAAAGATAAGATTAATAGGACCGCACTCAGTTAACTTATAATTTATAATTTTAATTCTCAATTAGTTGGATAAAAAAAGTAAATATATAAAATAATTTTTTTTTTTTTTTTACCTTTAGTTACTCCCAAGGTTTAAACTCAGAACCTTTTGATCTTTAGTGACTTACCTCACCACTAGGCCAACCCCTTCGGTTAAACAATTTATTTTTCTCTTAAAAGGGAAGCATGTTAGTATGATTTATAAAATAAAAAATCTCCACTTCAATATAGATTGTGTGAGCATCATAAGCCATCACCATCCCAGCTTTTCTGGGAAGATGTAGTAGGTCCCATAATAACTAAAAAAACATAGAATTGGATTTATAAATTTTAATTGGTATACTGATATAATTAGTGATTAGATGATATAATAATTAATTAGTGTTGCTTTTGCCATATGGGAGTTTGTTCGTACACTAATCTAATCTCCATCCTTAACTACCATCCACCGACCAGAGACTCATTGCTTTTTAGCTTATCAAATACTCTTTTTCATGTGCCTGCTTTGCAGGTAGGACAAAGGACCCACATTACGTTCCTTTTTTTTAAAAAATAAAACAAACTCATTTGTTTGTATTTGTACTTAGCGATGGGACGGTGACGACGGCGCTAGGAAGAATCCACTCTGCTTTGGTTTGTGGTCGTCTTGTGTGGACCACGGACGGTGGCTGCTCTTGTTGGAAATTCTCTAGTCTTCTGTAGCAGTCTATAAGTATAGTACTGCTGCAGATTGCTTTCTTCAGCCGGGTTGTGTCTTTACCAGTAATCAAATTTTATTTTATGCTATCCAGTAGAGTGTAGTATTTTGAGTTTGGTTGACTTGTTTTTCACCGTGAATATGTCCTCTTATCCCGTAGGGGTTGGATTAGGCAAGGGGCGTGGAATGGCGTGACGGTTGACACTTATTTCAGCTCTTCAGTTTATCTAAGTTCGATTCCATATCAAGTTCTACCCTCTCTAACTTACTAATTAGGTGTGTGAATGCAAAAAAAAATAATATTGGATTAAATCTTCTGAGAACATGGCTGCCCATTTGTTAGTTATGGAATATTTTCTTCATAAGTTCGGATGAACATACCGATTGTCTTTTGGATTATTATTTTTCAAAATAATTATACTACTTTTCTCCATTAAAAAGCCATATAAGTAAAGTGAATAGCTCAATAAAATATAGGCCAAACCATATTTCACCCATTTCTACAAGTGCCCTATAATGAACTTTGTCACTAAAACGCTCTTAGACTCTAACCAATAACCTATCCGACTATCAAAATTGGACGCAATTGAAAAAAGGGATATTTAATAAAACCTCCCTATGTTTTACCTATATCTACATTTTTCTTCCTGTCTTTTTTTTAATGGACAAAAATCTCCCTCTATTTTGATTCCGTTGATAAAAATACCCTTTTGTCTATTAAAATAACGGTAAAAGGACTAAAATGTAATTTTTACGGGGTCCTTTTGAAAAAACTAAAAAAGTAAAGGACTAGTTTTATAATTTTAATCTTCTCTCCTCCTAATACAACCACTGCCGTAAACATCAACATCTCAGCCGCCTCCTTCATCACGACCACCACCACCACCACCTCTACTACCAGCAACCACTTTATTGAAATGGGTTTCCAAAATTATTCAGATTTGAAAAACGACTTGTTTTTATTTTGAACAGAAATTAAAGGAAAATAATTTCTAGGTTTTGTTCTTCACGAAGAACACAAGATCGCTATGGTAATAATGCCCAGATTGTGACAATCGGTTGCACGGTTGACGATGAACCTTGCGATGACCATCGTTGGCTCACCTCCGGCGGTGCTGGTTTGTTGTTGATTGGTCTTACTTGAATATGAAAAGAGGATTCTTTTCCCCCTGAAATTCTGGGTACATCTTCCACGAAGAACTTCCAAGCATCCCACCACACTTGGGTTTTTTTATCGGTCAGTATTGTTGTCTCCTTCAACCAGTACCACAAAATTGAGATGACATGAATCAAGCCATAAAATTATCAAAAAGTTTTACACATTTCTGCAAAGAAAATATTAGAAAACCCAAATCCATAATACCCAATCCCAAATGAGATTCCGAAAGAAAATCAAGAAATACTGAAGAAACAGCTAATCAAATGTTGAATCCAATGAAAAAGCCAAACACATTAAAAAGCAACCACTATAGATTTAACAAGAAAAAGCAAGCCGACAACAGATTACATATTATATTCAAACTATTGTCAAAACTAGAGATGAAGAGGCGCTAAAAATCTTTCATTAACATCCGCAGATCTTTTGGTTGTACCTTTGTTAGGAGCATATATTCATT
>CATIWJ010251185.1:0-11744 GCA_949640765.1 Croton laevigatus | reverse complement strand
TGATTATTATTTTAATATTTATTATTGAATTATTTTCATTAAAAGAATAATTGTTGCATTTAAATTTTTAATTGCATGAAATATTATTATTGTTATTTTATGGTTAAAAGTATCCACTGAGCGAAATCGCTCAGCAAGTTTAGTTAATTCTGAACTTGTAGGTTTTCTGAAAAACGCAAGAAGAATGAATTAAATCAAATAGTATCAGGCTCACCAGAATTATTTAGCAAGGCATATACTGTGAAGTTAAATCAAGGAATAGTAAAGGAAGTTGGAATCGAATTTTTATTATTCAATATTGTAAATTGTGTAAATTATATTTTAATAAATTGTAAAAATATGAGCTGTATACCATGTAATATGTAATGTGGCACATCTTGGTTCGACCGTAAACGGTCGAGTTAAGGGGTGCTACATCCTTTCTACTACCTCAAAACTTACCATATAAGGAAATTTGGACAAATAAAAAGAACCCCCAAAAAGAAAAGTTTAGACAAATAAAAAGAACGGAGGGAGCATAATTCTTTCAATTTTTATGCATTACTTTTATTAATTCTTATTAATATTTATTGATTGCATTTTTATTGAGTTTATTGATGGTTATTGTTTTTCTAACATGTATTTATACACTTTCCATTTGTTATTGATTTGTTTTTGTCTATATTGATTGATATGTTTTTTTACTGTACTTTAATGATCTATACTGATTGTGACTGAATGTATCTAATTAGGAGAAATCCATTTGTCGTTAATGTGTTTAATTTACCGAAATGACTTTGGCCATAACGAGTGTCAGAATGACTATTATGACCACTTTTTGGAAAGCTCCTTCAGAGATCACATATATTTATGACTTCGCCCTGTAACCCCTCATTCAGAGGCCTAAAAACTCCATTTAAGCTTCCAAAATGCCTTTTGAAGATTTTTTCTATGTTTTTTAGTGTATTCTTGAACTTTTTCTTTCTTACTAAATGCTACTGATTGTTACTGATAATGATTCTGATTGAAACTTTTTGAATTTTTTTATTGATTATTATTGAAATTTACCATTCTGTCAGCCTGTCACCTTCATCTTCTTGGAATGGTTGAAACCTAGCCACCATAGGTGCCCTAAAATCTTCAACGGCAAAGGAACTTAACAAATCATATATTATCAGAAAACTCTTAACTCGTAGTTTTCAAATATGACCTTAGTTCTTCGTGGCTCTGCCATATTTGGCCAAAAAATGCAAAAAAGGCTAAATATTCCAAAAAAAGGCTGCATCACCAACCGAACTATATTAGATCTAAAAGAGCTCGAGAAGACAAGTAGTTTAACACCAGAATCGTGACCATAGGGTCCCCGCAGGACAGCTAAAAAAGTGACAAAAAATTCTGTAGATTTTGCAATTTTTCGTCGCCAGACTTTAACCGACGTGTACAATGGCTACCAGCAATTTTGACGGTGAAAGACTCCAGGTTGTCAACTTTCCACCAATAGGGCACAAGCCGCCGGCGGCGGTGGAGAAGTGGAAAAAGCTAGAAGGGGTTTTTCATTTTTTTCTTTTTTATTAAAAAATTTATTTTTATTAAGAAGGGATAGTTCCACAATTTTAGACTGCTTTTTATTTGCCATTTTGCCAATTTTGATAATTTTGTGTTATTTTTTCAAATAGCAAAGTCATTTTATGCCATATTGCTAATTGTCAAAAACAAAAAAAACCTCACTTTTATTTTCCACATACATAACTAAGAAAAAAAAATACAGAACAGTATATAACTAAGGAAAAAAAAAATACAGCAAATACAAAACACCAACAATAAGCTTCTCTCCTATGTCCTCTTCTTTACCTCAAGCTTCAAAACGTTCTTCCTCATCTACAACAAGATTGAAATAAGCATCGACCTCTTGTTCAACCCGCTCCAGGAAATTATAGTGTGCCCATATCACTTAAAAAGGCACATTCAACAATCAAATTATTTCAAAGAAATTATGATAGCCATTATGCAAGAACACACTGTTACTTAACCCATAAATGATGCACCCTATATATTTTGAGCCTAGATTAGCATTATTATGGAATTTCTAGCATCTATCATGCATCCACATCATCCATCTTAAGCTCTTAGGAAGGCTTGAAACAGTGATTATTCCAGACATGGTTAATGAGAACTTCAGAAAATTGGAGGATATTTGCCAAAAAAAAAAATGAAAATTCATATTTATAGAGCAAAATATGTTACAACATGGATACCTGTATTACGATACAAAGTAGAAAAATGTCATATTATATGGAACTATCCTGAATATTGGAGGCATCCTGCTGCGGAGGCGGCTCAACATGTTTCCTTACAAACAGCTTCCCAATATCTTCGGTCACAATGTTGCTTCTGTCAAAGAGTCCACATATTTCATCAAAAATATTTTACTTGCTAAAACGAAAGACCAGATAATATCATGTATAATCAGGAATTTGTAGATCCCACCAACTTTAATCATCTCTTTGGCTTTTTCTCCCCTTTTCAAATCAATGAAATGCTTAATAAATTTAGCAGAACAAGAACACAAATCCAAACCCTTATCTTAAACTAGTTAGAATCGATATGTGAATCTTTTGCCTCCTTTTTGCCGTACTGCTAAGCACTAATGCCAAAGTAGCATTAGATCTCTAAGATTATATCAACGGTTAGAAAACCAACAGGTGGTTTAAGCGAGCATAAAAGGCCAATTAAAAAGTTATAATGTAAATGATCTTTTTTTTCTTTTTCCAAAACAAAAAGTAAATGACTGTATCCAATTGGTTCCACAAAATAATAATCGAACCCTTTTAAGCAAGATTGTTAAAATCTCAATTTGAGTCTTATGATCTTAGGACTTCACAATTTAACAATTAGTTCAGTCAAAAATCCAATTTTGATAAAATCTTTTAACATCATACTTTCCAAAAGCTTACAGTTTTACAACATTAAAATCTTCATAGTTTTTACAATTTTATAATGCAAAATCTTGTTACATCATACATAACTATAATTTAAGTAAAACTCTATTGAAATATTCAAATTGGTGGAATATTTAATATCTAATCAATTTTATAAACGTTTGATATTAAAAAAAAGTTAGAATATTTTGGAATTCATATTTTGAGGCCTGTACTTAATAATTAAGTCATTTTTACATTAAACACAAGTTATAAAGTCTATAGACTTCAGAAAGTACAAATGAAAATATGAAAAACACGATATTAGAGATAGTAATTCAAGGAAAAGCACAACTAGAGTATTTCTTTTTATAAAATTCGTTACTTATTTCAAGTTAGATTATTCTCAACTAATTACAAATACTTATTTAATATTTTAAAATCATTTAAAAAATCTTATAATTTTATGATTATGTACAGTTCAGCAATTCTAGGTAAAATCTCAAATTTAAAACCTTGCTTCTAAGTCAGCTTCAAAAACATGCTCTTAGCAAAGTTAATTCAACTGTGCACGACCAGAGTTGCCTTGTAAAGAGTATTCATTCTCATAAAAGAAAATAATTTTGTTTTTAAGATCAAATAATGTAGTAGAATGTCCTTATGATACATAAAAACCTGGGCAACAGATTATGAAATTTGAGTCCAGAATAAAGTGAACTTAACCCTCAGTGGTCTCGGTAGGATCACAAGTGCAGCACAACATTGATTGAACTTATGAAGTCAAAACATCAATAATGATAAACCCAAGGTTTTTGATCTGTAGTCATGATGGGAATGTTTCAAAGTCTAGCCACAGCCATATTAAACAGCAAAAAAATATTTCACAAGACAAATAAATAAACCAAGGTTTTTCTACCTTGAGATAACCACTGTCTGATGTCATTCTAGAATGAAGGGTTTTTTTTTTTCCAACCAAGTAAACCAAGGTTTGTAATCATAATATGGCATTCAAATTTGCTCGGGTACCTTATAAATTTATGAAAAATAAAAAACTAAGGATGGCAGTAGCACATCAAAGGAAGAAAGGACCAGAAGTTCAACTACGACGCATCTGTTTAGCATACATTTCACACACTTTCTTACTTCGAAAGAGTCAGATTTCATATCTATTGCTAAATCTATAGTAGTCAACAGATTTCATATTTTATAAGCAATACTACACAACAGCCACTGCAACTGCGTTTTCTTTGACACTAGCAAAATTATTTGCATGATTTAGACTCTGTCGTGCATTATATTCAGAATAATCTAGCTATATATTCAGAATATATAATTGGAAAATTATCAAAATCTACAATAGCAAATGGAGGGATCAGACTTCTGGAATTTTATTGATAAAATTTGAATTAAAATTCAAGACAATCAATGACCATGCCAAAACTAACGTCTTACCAAGACGATACAAATATCGGTTAATGTGTTGATATTAAATTTCATTAAGTTACAATACTTTTAATCATCTCTACCTTCCTTAAATGGAATTTTTTCTATGTAAATTGAACACCAAATTTAGAATTTTCTCTAAATAAATTGAACGGATGAAGTATACACTTGAAACTTTTTTAACATAATTTTTTTTGGGAGAAATTATTTTTTTGTTAGAATAACTCACGGACAGTTCTTTTTTCAATGAAGTAAGAGATTCAAATAAAAAAGATTGAAGAATAAAATATATGTTAATTAAATAAAATAATATTAATTACTTATGGAATTAATCATTCAAAAATCTAAATATTATTATATTTCTCATGAATGTTTCGAACTTGTCCATGCTGATGTATAGCACCCTACTCCTATTTGTGCTAATGGACACATATTTTGTCCTGGGTTTACAACATTTACTTGGCTATATGCGATAAAAAATAAGAGTGATGTCTAGCCAATATTTGATCAATTTCATTGGTAAAAAGACAATTTTCTAGACAACTAAAAATGCTACAAACTGAGTGGGGTGGCGAGTTTAGAAATGTGCACACTTAGTTGAAGGGTATTTGTTCAATTTTATAAACGGGTAGAAAGATAATTCTCTAGACAACTGAAAATGCTACGAACAGATTGGGGTGGTGAGTTTAAACATGTGCACACTTATTTGAAGGATCATGGTGGTTATTATTTTTTATTTAGCTTTTTAATATATGTATATGCGAAATATGCTTTAGTAGTTAAATATGCCTTAGATATGTAAATCTCCAAATTTTCATTTGCCCCAAATTGCATCAGTTCATTTGAGGAATTGAACTGCACCGGCTTTCATCAGTTCAATTTAGTTTGATTCCCAAATTTAATCGGTCTGGTTTCTGTTCAAAACAGATAATAACCAAGAATCTTGGTCCTCAATTCAGTTTGCTTTCTGAACCAAATTGATCGTTGCACAGCCCTAATAGATATTCTATTAACCAGATATATTGCACCAATAAATTCAATATTTATTGTAATCATTCATAGACCATTAAAATAATAATTACAACCAGTAAACCACAGCTATCTCAATTTACTCCAAGTAATATAACTCTTTTACAACAACCATAATGTTGAAGCATTGTTCCATCATTTATTTCTTCTTCATGTTTCTCATTCACCAGATTATAAAAAGCTTTCACAACATTAAGCACAACAATACAAATCTCAAGCCTATTCCTAGAATCATAACCAAATTTTAGGATGAGAAAATTACCATCATTGTCTTAATCAAATGGGTATTTCTGCTAGAACACATGAAATATCTCGAATAAGGTTCAAACTTTTGCCATTTCTAACTACTAACTTTCTAAAATTCTTGGTGGCATGAGTAGCAATTGATTATTGATTCCAAGATTCACATCACTTGCCATCTTTCAATTTCATCTATTTTCTTCAGATTAGGAAAAACACATTGTAGTAAAATCTGGCCAAATAGCTTATTTTATAATTCTCACATCCACAACATAGATGTCTTAGTCTTTAGATCTTTTTTTTTACAATGGCAGAAATTTCTTTTTGATTTTGCTTGTCCTTAGATGCCAAGAATTAATTGATGATCACATCCATATACAAGGCATTTCCATGAAATTCCTGTGACATCTTTATTTTTGTGGTCTGTTGATCCCTAAATCATAGCATAAGTCAATCCTAATCAATGATAGTAGTGCATCTTTGTCATCCATTGTAAATTTGAAATTGATTAATTTCAAGAAAAATATACAGCCACACAAGTGTGGCAGGAAGAATAAGAGAAAGAAGAACAAAGTACGAGGAAGCTTTGGTCTAGCATGATTGCTTTGATCCCATTGTTAGGGCCAAGACTAACTATATTGTTTTGGAATTGACTAATTGAGGAAGAAGTAAAATGCAAGGAAGAAAGGAGAAAGAAAAGATTAGAAGAGATGTTGAGAAAGAAATTATATTGAATATTCAGTGGGTGTTCTATGATTACACTCCAATTATTATACTAGCATTCTCATGGACTATTAAATTACAACATAAATCTACAACTATCTTAACACCCTCCACAAAACGAGCAACTAAATCTCAATTCTTGATAGAATACGATGAAGGATTGGGAAGATGTCATAGTTGTGGTGAAGATGGTATTTTAAACGGTTTCTCGGTTGAGATTCATTTCTAGACAATAAGTCTTTGGCAAAAGAAAGTATTCCACATCAACTTCTGCTTCTTCTTCGGGTACAAATTTCTTTGACTTAGCAGTTCACAATTTTTGAAACCACAATTTATGAATATACATCTCACAAAACTCTTAATTGGATGAAAGGGGATAAATTATTAATCATTGAAAATTCTAATTAGTTTGGGATTAAAGTTCAGTTGATTTGAGTTTCTAATACAATTTCTTTTTCTCTGCATTATTATGAAGTTATCTCTAATCACAAGTAATGAAGGAAACTACTTTCCAATAGGATTTTTAGATGCAAAATAAAACAAGAAATGTGTTGGCAGTGCACAATGTCCAGAAAGTACATTACATTAGATGATGATGGGCATTTTATAATTGTTGGGTCTATAAATAAAATGGGATCCTCCTCCGTTGCCTCATTGCCTTACCCTAGATTCTAAAAACCAAGATATTGTTTCTTCTCCAATAAAACCGGAAAACACAACCAAGGAAAATTGCCATAACTCTATGTCCCTTGTCCAACCATCACCTTTCTTATCATGCAACTTATCAAAGAAATCTAGCTATAACATCTTATGCTTTACCAGGACCTAACTTCTACAGAAACTTTCTCTCCTCATTTCTTAGCAATATTTCATCCACCATCACAATAAGATCTATATTTTGGCTCCCGTCAACAAATGCAACATATCTAGAGGACATTGTATCACCCAAAAGGCCAAAACAAAACTCAATTTATTCACCGAAATCTCTTACTCACTGAATGTCAGCCTATAAGATTGAGCATTAAGCTATTAGGATAACTCCTAAGCCTTTTGACATCCTATTTCGAAATTTAACATTTTAATCCCACTGGCATGATTTTAGCTTTTTCTAAATACTTTTTAAGTACGAATTGTAATGAGAAGTAGCACGATTGCACATCCTAATGAACTAGTAGATCATCTAAACATTTTCTGTCCAAAAAATTGATGGGGAAAAAGCAAAAAAAAATTATCATAAACAATAGAATTATAAACAATAGAATTATAATGGAAATATAATGCATAGCCAGAGTGTTTTAGTTACTAAGAAAATTGTTTTGATGAAAAAAGGCATGAGCAAATGGAGAAAGCATTGAAGAGAGTAAACTGACCTTCCTTTCAATTGAGGTGGTACAAGGACACCGCCATCGGTATCTGGAACGCTTTTTGTATTTGGTAAATTCCCTTTCGGGGCCTTGTTCCGAGGCAAAGTGGACGATAAGAATCCAGTAGAGTCTCTTTTGCGGGAAGCACTTTTAGCCATGGCAACCGCAACTCGAGAAGCATGGTCGGTTCCAGCGCCAGCCACCGATGAAACACTCGGTGAATTCAGGAGTTGGGAAGCATCCGGAAGCTTCCCAATACAAGACGTTGAAGGAGTTTCGACGGAGCCAGATCTCCTACCACTGCTACTGCATATACAAAAAATAAATAATTCTTCCTAATGTAAATAAAAATTGAAAATGAATAGGGAAGAAGAGAATCACTGGTTATTTTGAGGAATTGTAAAAGACGCAGGTCCGTGCTCGTTTTGGGGTTTGTGTTCTCTATTCTCCGATGTCTCATCCTCCGATGAAGAACCGTAGTCCACTAGAGACATATCTCTCTCCTCTTCGTCTCTCTGCAGCTGCGCCTAAATAATTCAAACAATTTTGCCAAGGCTTAAACAAATAACCCAGTTTGGCGTTAGCCAGCTCCCGTGGTGTACACTTTAACAGGGGTGTACATAAATAATCGATTTTCGGTTTTCCAACCGAAACAGAACCAAACCGAGCCAAAAATTCAATTTCGCTGATTTTCGGTTCGTCGAATTTTCAGTTCGGTTCTCGGTACAGCATATGAGAAAATCAAAAATTTCGATTCGGCATTCGGTTTTAGTAGATTAAAAACCGAACCCAATATATATATATATATATATATATTATTTTTCTAACCTAAAACTAAAATCAATCTCTGTCGCCTCCTCCCTTATGTTCTTCATATTCTCTCTTCAACCTTTTTCTTCAACCTAAAAAATCTTCTCTCTTCAACCTAAACTGCCCAGCCAACCTTCTTCTTCATCTTCTTTTTTCCTTCTCCATCGTTCCAGCCAGCCACCGCTTTTCACCTTCGTCGTCTTCCTCAGCCTTGCCTGGAACCCATCGGACACCAAGAAATTGTTTGATTTTGTTCCATCAAAGAATCCTGTCTTTCCAGTTTCCCCAAGTCGATCCATAGTCCATTACAGAAGCTAATATGATGGACTGATGAAGGAGAAGCGCCGCCGTTTGCCTTTCCCTTCCGCTGCCTTAAGACATCTTCTGCTTGCAGTGGTTGAAGGAAATCTTCGCTGCAGCAGTGAACTGAAAACCAAGGAAGGAAAATCAATCCACAACCTTTCCTCGCCGGAATCGTCGTCTGCAGCATCAGTGTACTTCTCTTTCTTTTGGGTTATTAATTGAAATTTTAGGGTTAAGAGTTTGTAATTAAAAATTAGGGATTTATGTCTTCTATTGTATTTATGATTTAATGATTGTTTTTGTTGTTGTTTATTATTTGATTATATTGGGATTTTGCCGAAATTGCTAGATTATGATGTTTTGCTTGAGATTATAATGATTTTGACCTTTGTATATCTTTTGTTTTGGTTAAGTTAATGTTGTTGTATTTTGCTTGAGATTGTACGTTAAAATCTCTGCATTTTTTGCTAATGAGGGTGTAATACCCCTTAACCCGACTAGTTACTAGCCGAGCTAAGGGTGTCACAACTGATGTTTACTGGTATGCAGAACAGTATCTGAGAAATTTTTTTTCTTCTTTATACTGTTGTCTGTTCTAACTTTCGACTTGTATTGTGCAGCATATGCCATACTAGGTGAAAAGGTGTCTTTGGTAAGCCTGACTTCGTTCGGCTATTCTGGTTGTCCTTACGTCTCTCCGTGATCCTATAAGTTTAGCAGACACTAAACTTGCTAAGCGTTATGCTTAGTGGGTACTTTACTTTTACTCAGTTCAATTTAACACATTAATTATTTACATATAGCACGTGTATCATACAATAGCACAGCATTGCAAACAAAGCATCAGACGTTCACAACATTGCACATATATATATATAAATATGTAGTAGATAAAAGCAAAGTACCAAACTTGATTCGATGTCGATTTATTCGTTAGTTGCTTTCCATGCCCTTTGTCCGGTTACACTATCTCCTCGCAATCTAGCTTAACAAGTATAATCACAGTTTAATTAATTTCTCGTTTACTATGTATTTCTTCTAATATCAGTAGTTTTGAATTCCTCTTATATGTTACTTTAATTTCATTTATTACTATATGTAGCTCGTACCTCGTAACTTAACTTATTCCGATCTTTTATTCGTTGTGTATATAATAATACATACATACGTGTTCAATAAATGCTTATGCTTCTTTTCTTACTTTTACCTACTACTTCAACACTACTGGGTTATTCTTATACGTTTATGCTTTACATATATTTATTCCCAAAAATTTACCAAATGAATAGTATTTTTGCCGATTTGCATTTACGTATCCACTTTATAAGATTACGTGTAATTCATTTTCTGTAAACTAATTCAGCATGTTAGGTTATAATTATGGTACCTATGGGATTCAAGATACTGGAGTTACATCTTATAGACCTCGTCTAATTGTTAGGTTAACTCGTATTTCGCCAAATACACTTCAATTTTACTTAGCCAAATTCTGGGTCCATTTCTACTAAAATTTCGCCAGAGTTCCAGCTACATATGGACAGTCCGTGAATAGTAACAGAGACTAAATGAATAGTCCCTGCGACTATACACTGGGATCCTGCATAAAAATTTCCCAAACACTTCGACAATCTATCCTTATACCCTCACTCCTCATATAAACCGAAAATAAACACTTCTATAATCAACACACCATATCTCAAATGTTTATTCATTTTCCCTTGCGAATTATTTATTTACATGTGCGCATAACTTAGTAATTTAATCATAACTTCCTCATTTAATGTCTAAATCAAGTGGTTCTTAATTCTCTAGTTAGCTAACATATTTATACACAGTATTGTTTTCTACCACAGCATCTAATTATGTTCATAATATATTCAAATCATAACCCTAAGTTGCAAATCTAGTTCTGTCCTGTTTCTGGGTTTCAGCTTGTATGCATGTTACTAATTTAATCGTATCTTCTTCATTATTAGTCCAATTGGGTTGATTTTAGTCTCTAACGTTCCCTAACAAACAGAGGAATAACTTTGTATTCTGACCCTACTTCAAATTATGTCATTAACCTAGTCAAATTGTCAACCAAATTTCATGCTTCAGTTCTGCCTAGAACTAGTTTCAGACTTGCACCACCTTCGCTTTTTCAAGTATATATTTTTATGTATTTAATTTCTACCCAAACTGTTTTACAACCATAAACTAAACATATAAATCTACAACTTTCATGTTTTGCACTTACTTAAATTCTGCTTTTATCATGGTCAAATAATTTGTTGAAATTCGGCTTGTTTTGTTAGCCTATCTGATTTCGATAGCCTGACCGCCAGCCAGTATTCCGGCCATAACTTCCATTTTACAGGTCCAAATAAGGCACAGTTAGTCTCTATTTTTAGCTAAGACATAGACCTACAACTTTGTCGTTTAAGAGTTTCCGAAATTCCAACTATATCATGTTCGAAACGCAATTTGAATCCAACCCTAGAAATCTGCCAGATTATGATTTCAGCTTTTCTTCACCTTATTCATCAACATACAAGCCTTGTTTAATCATCTAATCATCTTATGAATATTATTCCAAATTTTAGTCACATGAACCCTAAAATTTCAGATTTAGGTCTCCATTAAATCTCGTAAATTAATGACCAAATGAAAGAAATAAGAGTAGATTTGAGTAAATTACCTTAAATTCTAACTTTTCCCTAAGTAATTCAACTTGAAAATCACAACTCCATAGCTCTTCTTTGGCTAGGAGGGCCGGCTGCCATAGGAGGAGAAGAGAGGAACATTTTGGAGAAGAGAGAAACATTTTTGTTCTTCTAAATGATGAGTTTGGCTAATTTCTACTTTATATATTTTCCATTTAATTTTGATTTAATTATTTATTAATCTAATGGTTATAAAGTATCCAACACAAAATGAATCAATGGTTAAGATG
>CATIWJ010251088.1:0-16049 GCA_949640765.1 Croton laevigatus | reverse complement strand
TATTTTTTAGGAAGGATTTGTTTGTGCTGCTATTTTCATTTACCCCTTTGTATGTTATTTAGCATTGAATATATTCCATGAGGTATAATCAAATGGCATATTTGTTTGATTTTGTTGATAAGTTTTGCGGAATGTTACTGTTGTGTGCTCAAGTTTACCAAATCTGGGATTTTCAGGAGATTTATTGTTTGTTTGTAGTCGCCTTCTGAAAGTAGATGGCATATTATTTGTTTTTATGGCTTAATCTGTCTTCAGGACATTCATTATTTTAAAAAAAAGTTGTCATTTGTGCATTTTCAGACTATATACACTGCTTTTTTCAATACTTGTTTTCAGATGGATATTTGAACCAAAAATTCATTCATATAATATGCCATTATGTTCTGTTGCTTTTCACAATTGGCGTGTATTTTTTTTTTGGGGTTTGAATGATTTTGAATAATTGATCTAATTTATAGTAGTTTTTTTTCAATATTTGAATTTTTTTTAGTGTTTGATTGTTAATTCAATATTCAAGTATAATTATTGTTGGGTTGGTTACTTGTTGCCGATGAAGTCCGGATGGATATATTTCATGCAAATTTTTGGATTTGTAGTAATTGAGGTTGGAGATTGGAGACATAAGGAGATGATTACATTTTTTTCTCTTGTATAGTTCTTTTCTTTTGTTACAAATATATAAACATCAATGTGATTTTGTAGAACAAATTTATTTGCTGAAAAATGAGAACAGGTTTGATTTTGGGCAAATGATGAAGATTTCGGTTTTGGCCGAATCGAACCGAATCGATAAAATTGGTTCGATTTCTGATCAGTTTTAAGTCATATCGGTTCGGTTTTCGGTTTCCCATTTTCTGTTTCAGTTTTCGGTCGGTTTGGGTTTTTCGGTATGTACACCCCTTAACATATATAATTTCTAGAATTTCAAATGCTGGTGTCATTTTATGATAATTTAATACCTTTTTAAAATTTTAATAATAAATTATTATGACAATTGAAATGAATAATAAATATGATAAGTTAGTTTTAAAAAATGTTTCATCTACCCTATTAATGATAAATTATATTAAAACAATATTATAATTATGAACTAATTAAAATTAAATAATGATTTATAGATAATTTGATAAAATTACTGATTTTAAATTTTACTAAATAATTTTTCATTACAATCATTTTCTATTTCAAATTAAATTTTTTTTAAATTTTTGCTAAAAATTTAATTAGAATTCTTATATTTTAATATTTAGAAGTAAACATAATGACTATTAAATTGATTAATAAATATTTTTGAGTTAGTTTGAGAAAATAATCCAACTTCCCATTTAATTATAAATCATAATAAACAATAGTATAATTATTAATTAGTTATAATTTAATAAAAATTCATAGATAATTTAAAAAAAATTTCATTTTAAGTACTACTAAATAATGTATATGTTTTTTTTTTTTGCTCGTCTTAGCATTTTTACATCTTTATTTGGTATATTTATTGAATAAATATTTTTGTGTAATAATAAATAGTTATAACAAATTATTATATTAATATTAAATTCTCAAATTAATATTAACAATAAATTAAAATAAATTTTAAAAATAAAATAAATTTATTATTATATTTATATTTATGAGAACACTTATTTGAGTAATTGTGTTTAATTCAATTATATTATTTCATATAACGAATTAATATTATAAGGTAGTTTTTTTAATTTCTAAAATATAAGTTAATTGTTTCTAAATTTATATAACTTTTCTATTTGAAAATTTTTACAATTTAATTCAATAATTATTATATTTTCAATAATAAAAATAATCTATATAAACATGTTGCTAATTAAAAAATGTAACGTAGGATTTATATTCTTTGATGAAATAAAAGGCAAAAAAAAAAAAAGATATGGACGTGAAAGGAAAAGTATGGGGGCAAAGGGTGTTGGCTAGCTGTTTATGGACTTATCGGGTTTTCCAATGGCAGTACGGATTTCTTGGGAATCACCATTCTATTTATTTTTTAAAAAAACCTTGTAAAATTGTAATATATGGTCGGTTGAAATTTGATCAATTACTGATTAATCCCTTTTATTTTATTTAATTTTACAAATATGTCTATCTGCATTAGTATTTAGTCATGTAATGTTAGTTTAATATTTTTGTATGGGTAATACTAACAAAAATATTATAAAAAATAAAAAAAATAAAAACGGAATTATTTGTTTTGAGCTAAAGAAAAGATAAAAGATGTATGAATAAATATTTCAAAATGTAAATATAGAATAGCAACTAGAGTATTATTTTAAGAAAATTTTTAAATTCGTAGAAATTTAAATTGGAGGGTCACTTCTTTAATAAATTCTTATAGTATTGAATTCGGATTAGTCAACACCCGTAATTGAATGTTCAAAATTCAGATGGATTTCGAAACAATATATAGAAATCCAAAAAAAATTTCTATATGAAAATATTTTGAGAACAAGAGCAACTTTATAGCTGGATATTGGCTTAGATTTTGCCTTAGATTAGATTTTTAATTTTTAACATTAATTTCCATGTGAAGTTCTCCACCTTTATCAATCTTTACCAGGGGTGGACTTCACTTATGACAACTCATATACTAATAATAAACTCATCATATATATCAATAGTAAACTTGTAGAAAAAAAAAAAAAAAGGCTTGTGTTGCATATTATTTTCATGTGTGTATCCTTAAAAGCTCTAATTCGCTTTATTTTCTATTATTTTGTTCATTTTAAATTTTTTGCTTGTTATTTTATTTTTAGTGGTCGTTTCAACATATATCCTAAAAAATTTAAATAGTATATTGTTTTTAACTAAGTGGGCTTAGACAATATAAGCCATATAAAGATGTAACAGATAAAATGCACAAACAAATAGTTGGCGGCCACAAGACACTACTCCTCTCCAATTTAGGAATTTGTCCTGCAATATGCACTGCAGTTATCTGAAAAGTAAAATGAAAAAAGTTATACATTTGACATTGCTGCACGATTTTTAAAAAAGTAATTTTTGTTGTTATTATTTTGATTTTGACATCTTTCCTTTTGTAATTCAATTTTTATTAAACTTAGTTTGAATTTGTATCTCACTTTCTAATTTTATGAAGTTCAAATTTCTACTCTGATTAATGCAATTGCAAAATTAAATTTTAAAATGAATGTTTAATAGTTTTTATTATTTTTTTTTTGTTAGTTTAATTTTGAATATGATTATAATAAATTAATAATTAGAGATTTATGATAAATTTAGTTGAAATATGATTTTTTTTAATTTTAATTTTATATGTGAATGTATGCTAATATCTATAATATTGAATATATTACGATTTCAGAATATAAAAAATCTTCGAGTTGCACTGTAATTATGAACATTCAAAATTTACCAATATATATATATATATATATATATATATATATTTTTTTTTTTTTTTAATTATTATATTAATTTAATTTCATCCACTCTGTATATATTTTCTAGGTCCGCCATTAATCTTTACTATAGCCTTTCTCTCTGGCAACTTAATCTTTTTTTGGTAAAAATAGAAAAATAATATTCTACTAGATATAAAGAATTGCAAAAAACATGATACAACTTGTGTATTTATATATATATGAAAATTCTAATGTTATATATAAGACGCAGTTTGATATTGAATCTAAATTAGCAACATGTATCTGCATCATTAGGTTAAATAAATTATTTGGTATTCTTCTAGACATCTTCAAAATTTGACAATTGAGCTTTTGATGAGTCTAATATTATAATTTTCAAATCTAAAATCAACTTAGAAATTCAAACTTGCATATTTTTGAAATAATTTTATACTCAATAGTAAATTTTACTAATGCCAAATTAGATCCCCTTACGTAAACTTAAATTTACTAAATAGCATTATCTATCTATAATTAGAAAATTTTTCCAAAAAAAAAAAAGTAGCATACTAATTTTAATAAACATAATACTTTCAACTAAAAAGTTGTAATAAAACAATTTCCGTAGAGGAAAAACCTATAGTGGACTAATAATAATAAATGATAACTATATTATTAAAAAAAAATTACTTCTATAAAAATCTGATAGATTCGAGATTAATTGTTAAAATGCAAATAAAATAAAAAAAAGCCGATCAGAGCACAGCAAACTTTTTTGTTTTAAATTGAAGAATATAGAAAGTGTGGGCTTAATTTGTTTTACAAAACCAATAAAAATTATCTATTATGTCACCCCATACATAACCTCAATCAAAGCAGTCTTTTTTCCTTTTCAAAAAGTGTTTTAAGCTTTCCTTTATTTAATCATGCATCTCTTACTACCTCCAGTTTTTTCAATTGTTTACGTTTCTATTTTTGGCAAATTTTTTCAATTGTTTACGTTTCCTTTTTGGGTAAGTAGGTTTAATTGTTTATTATTATTTATGTATTGGTATTGGTAAAAAAGTAAGTGTTGTAAAATGTTGATAATTATTTATTATTATTTTATATTGGTATTAGTGAAAAATAGGATTGTATTGGTATTTGTATTTTTAGGGTGTAAAGAAATGAAAAAATTGGAGGTAGTAATTTACTAGATTAGAATTAATATTTTAATTAAAAAAATACAATTAATCTTTGTTTATGCAAGTAAAGTGATTTTAGGAAAAAGGGTATCATATTCGAAAAAAAATCACTCATTTTTAAGGGTGAAATATGACAATTTTTTATTGTTTTGTAGGTTGACAAATAAATAATAAAAAAAAAATTAAAGAGGAAAGTTAATATTATTAATTAATTTCTCAAAAAATAAAAAATACTAGTAAAAAGAATTGGGTTTTGTTACGTAAGCTTGGATTGTATGGTCGGACAGTTACGGTTTGGTATATTTAAAATGGAAAAAGTACATGTTTAGTGCACTTCTATCTGTACTGCCCTCTCCTATGGTTACAATACTTTAACGTAAAATGCCTTACAACTTGTTTCAATCATGACCTCACTCTTACTATTTTTAACTCCCTTTTTAATCCAATTCGTGTCATTACTACTAATTATATTTAGGATCTAATAATAATAATCTCAATTTCTCCATTTGTATAAGACACTAAAGTAACAATAATACTGATCTCAATTTCGATACATGTCAATCACATTATCAACATCTATTTCATGCATAAGAAAAGTTGTCATTTCTGCGTAACCTATAATATTACTCAATTCGTCAGTAACATTTTTTATTTAAAAAAAAAATGCTTATCTTACTCTTCCTATTTGATCATATATCAGATAAGAATAAGGAGTTCTAGTCAAATAGAGTCAAATGTAAAACTGGACAAATTTTACTTGTCAAGTTGAATTGAGTTAGAGCCAGTTCCAATGTATTTTAAAACCATGCGTGTATGTTTTTATGTTTGTCTATTTAATTAATGATATTAATTCAAAATTGATTTGTGAAATAGAAATATTTACTTGATTATTTATTAATATGTCAATCGATCTCTTACACGTATATAAGTGGAGTTTTAGTAACATGGTTGCAGATAGGATCGAAGAAGGTGAAGTTTAATTTGCATGCTCATGTTGTCTGTCCATGAATGAGTTTAACCACGACATGTTCTGTCGGACGCTAAACTTGTCTTGTTCTTCACATTGGAAGTTGCTAATGTAAACTTATTAATGCTGCTTAATTTACTTAGATTAACATAATTATGCTCCTTAAAATATTAACATCAAATATTAATAACTATTAACTATTACTTCCGTAAAAAATAAAAACTGTCTGGTTGTCCCTTTTTTTACTTCAAAAAAGTGTCATATTACTATTACTCTATAATTCTCTTTATATGAAATTATTATCATAATAAAGACTACAATGTAAAACGATTTATAATTAGGTTTTTTTAAGTTATATTAAGTAAATCTATTAATTATATTATTCAAAACAAAGATGTAACAGTCTTCCATATCATTTTTCAAATTCAATATATTGCATAACTCGATTATTTCTCAAAAATATTCTCCTTAATTTCATTCTAACAATCGCCGTTTGATGTTTTGATTAGTCAAAGTACTAGTATTATTTTAATTTTTTATATATGCTTAACTCTTTTATGACTAACTATGTATGAATATTAATGAAATATTATATATAATTATGATTTTTTTGTTACATAATGGTATCGAACAATTAATTTTATTAAACAACTATGATTTAAAGATATCACAATTTTTAAATTAATAAACTTCATTAGATCCTAAAAGGGATATTTAAATAATACACCTAGTTAGTTTTATGGCTTCTAAAAATATTAGTAATTTGTTTGACATTATTATTATTATTATTATTAGTATTATTATATATATATAATATAATATAATATAAGGTGCTAGCAAAGAAAATGCTGTAATGAAAATGACAGCAGTAGCTAAGCACCATTTATTTATAACTCTTTAATTAATCTAATAATAATAAAAATTAAATTATATGTATATAAATACTCAACAAGCATATGGAAAAACAGCGTAAATATAATTACGAAATTTTGTTAATTTCTTCCGATAATAAAAAATGTTTGCTACGTGGCAATCTCCTTTTATTTCCCACTAAACGACAAAAGTTTGTTGAAACAAAACCAAAAATAGATATACTTGTTAATTGCTGTATTATCTGGCTTAGCATGTGCCAGCTACGTAATTGCTTTGTGCTAATTATGTGATTAACTACGTAGATAAAGCTAATTAAAAATAAATTTTTTAAAAATACATTGTAGCAAGCAGCAGCTTAATGGATAAAAGGGGTTAAAAAGGGGAAAAAAAAAAAGATTCCCATAAAAAAATAATAAATATTGGTGCAAACTGCCAATAAAAGTTTTCTGTTGTAACTAAATTATGGCTACCACACGTCCTCTTTCCACCTTCCTCTAAACATAATTAATATTATAATTGCATGCTTAATCTTACTTTAGATACATAATAATTAATTATAGCACTTTTCACTAATTACATTTTATCTTCCTTTTCTACATTCATTATCATGTGTGTTCCATACCGCTAAAATTGATCTAAGCATAACATTAATCATTTTATTCACAACTGATTCTAGGATAAATTAATGGAAAACTTACAAAAAAATATGATAAACAAAGATAAGTAGGTGCCCGAGTGAAGAATTTCATCAACTTCACAATACATACCCAAAATAAAGGAAGGTTTCTATATATTTAGATTTGATTTATTTATCTATTGAGTCTCGCATCATACCAAACAGAATGATAAAAATAACGAAAATAGACAATATGAACTTCCATTTAGTTGGAAGTTGTGAATCATAAACACAAATATATATAGTTTTGATCATATAGAAAATTAAGAAATGGACATAAAAATGGAGGAAAAAAAAAAGAGAGTGGCGCTATTGTTAGAGTAATATTTATTATTACTACCATAGCAGTAAATTTACTAATATAGTAAACAGACATTTTTGCCCCTTGCATTATCTCATTATCTGACTAAACCCTTCTCTTCCAGACTATTACGTTCCCTTATTTTCTCTTCTTGAAATGGATTGATTATAGTATATAATTATTGTTAAAAAAAAAGAGAGAGAGGGAATTGTCTTTTGGATAATTTATATTAGGGGGCAAGAATGTCAATATGCTGTCCCACCCAAAAAAAAGTATTCCCCTTTATATTTTTCTAGTTCTATAAAGAGTGTACCGGAGCTATTGTGTGAGTGTTGTAGAAAAAAAAAAAAGTTTGATTCTGATTGATTGATTAATTAATACTAGTTAGTTAATGTTTAAAAAATAAAAGGAAGAAAAGAGTAACTGCCCGTACAAGAAGGAGACGAGTAACCGTGGGTCCGTGAGGCCCGTGACGCAGCTCAGTACAACTAAGCGGCTACGAACCTAAACTTCCTTTTTCCTCAAAGCTCTGCTCACAATTTGACCCTTTTGCGTAACCATTTTCTTATGTTTTTTAATAGTGCGGTGGGTCCGACCACATAAGGACGGTGCCAGATCATATTCAGAGAGTGAAGTGGTCTTCCGATATTCCTCGACCACTGTGTTTACCTGAATCTTTTATCACTGCAGTGCATAAATGACCTGATATATCAGGTCTACTTAAAAAATTTTTCACCCCTTTTGAGAATCGAGATTTTTGCTCAACTCCAATTTAAAAAAGCCACCTGTAATCAATGGATAAAATTCTCAGAATAACCTTCGCTTAGCTTTATAATTTCCAAATTACCCTTCCCTAAGTCCTGCAAATATTCCTCATATCCTCCCACATTTATGTCCGGAGAAGGAAACAAAGAAATGGAAATATAAAATTAAAAAACGAACAAAAAGAGAAAACAAAATATTAACAAATCCTAAAAATAAATCTATGATTGAAATACTGATCCTAAATTATAATTTTAATTTCTTGTATTGAATGAAGATTTTGTGTTGGAGATATGTAGTTTGGTTTAAACATTGAACAATGGAAAATAAAATGGTTTTTGATCTTAATTAAATCAAAACAAGTGGGGTATTTTAGTTTACAAAAGTTTATATTTTGGGGGATGAACCCACCCCATGATGAATCCTTATCGGTCTTTCTTTCTTGACCGTTGCTTTTTTTTGTCAATCATTATTATTATTTTACTAATTTTTCATTTTTTTTATCCACATCAATAGTTATAAAAAAAAAATAAAAATCATTTCATTTGTTTGTCTAAATTACAATATATATATATATATATACATTTTTTTTTTCTTTTCATAAAATAAACAAATTAGTAACATTAAATTACTATTAATTATGAAAAAAAAAATTTAAAAAAAAGAAGCAATCTTTGATGAAAGAGAAGAATGATTGATATATGAATGATGACTTAAAAATAAAAAAAAAAAAAGAAGGGAAAATTTGATAGAAGAAAGGATGGGCATATAGGGATTAGGAGAAGGCATTTTGGCAGGTAGTTTTTTAATTAATGAAAAAGAAGAGAAGATGGGGCATCGTTGCACATGGAGAATACCAAATTTTATTTTTAATTTTTATTTAATATAAAAAAGAAAGCATCTTAAATAAATATGGATGGAGTGGAAGTGTGACAGAAACACCTGTTATTAAGTGTTTCGTTCGTGTGCTTTAAAAGCATTCCGCACGAACTCTTTCCTTTTCTTTCTGTTTCTTTTCAGAACCTTTGAAATTTTTTTTCCCTTTTTCGTCAAAATGCATATTTCATGCACTTTTGGATATTATTTGTACCTTAAATGAAATTAATTTTAACTTGGTTTCGCCCTCCATTCATTTAAAAATTCTCTTTGTGGAAAATTTTATATATTTGATTAACATTTAACTCTTTGAATAATTTTTTATAGTTTATAATAATTGTTTATAAAAAGTTAAAACCTACGAGGATTAACTTTCGATAAAATATTATATGAACAACTAAAAGCTGTTTTATTATACGTTACAAAAAATAATTTTAGAGTGTTAATAATGCTAAAAATTACTTCAATATAATTTTTATCTTTTATCGTAAAAATTCTTATCCAACACAATCTTAATATAAAATCCGATCTAACATGAATTAGTAGTTGCTCGTAAAGTTTTGTATAATTAAAACTTAGAGTTTATATTATTTATTTTTATATCCAAATTAGGGTGAAACTTTATAAAAAGTACTCATTCATCCTTATATATATATATATTTTTTTTTTTTGATTTAATTAATAGGCATGTTATTAAATAATTAATTAAACTAAACTTAATTTCAATTTAAGCAATAAACTATAGTTTCATGTTCATGGCTAGCTAATTGTATATTTTAGTTATAGGCGAAGCATAAAACAGGCAGTTTTTACCGCACCATGGTTTCGTGTGCATAACCACCCATGGTTTAATGTTTTAAATTACTCAATTTCATTAAACTTATTCACTTAGTCATAATTCACACGGCTCTATGGAAGGAAAAAAAGAAAAAAATTAAAGAATAAAACTAGGTACTTGTATTGACAAGAACATTATTATTTTGACTAAAACAAGTTCATTAACAATAATATAATAAAATCATTAAAACAATATATCATAGTTATGTACATTGTATTATAATTATTATATTAGAACAACAATTATCTTCATGTGGAAACATTTTTTTTTTCTCAATAATCCTACTATAATTATTAATATTAGAGTCTCTTGCTAACACTTTTAATGTTACCAGCAACGATCAAATAAGCGCTATAGGTAATGTTTAAGTATTAAATTCTAACACAGTGAATGATGAAAGTTTGATTTAGAGGATGACCAATAATTTTACATCTGGACCTTTAATTTTATTTATATACACATTCAATATAAGTGCATTTGTCTCATAATTTGTATACATGGAATCCAAAAATATCAAATGGGATTTTCCCATAATTTGTGATTATACAGATTAAATCATCTAATTTTTGTCATTTGTAAGGTACATCTAAAATGGAAAAAACACATAATAAAATCCATCCATTACATAATGAAACAATAAAATAAGTTGATTTCATTTCATCACCAAAAGATTTTATTCAAAAATTAACATTGTCACATGACATTTTTTGTAAATCATTAGCTTCATGCAATGTATTTGAAACCAAAATCTTGGTTTAAAGTTGCAAAAAAAATCTAACCTTTTAATAAATATTAGATTTAGTTGTTAGTTTTATCCACACTATCATATGTTCTGTTGCTTCATTACCATAACACAAAACATTTGTTATTTGGAATTTGTTAGAAAAATTAAATTAAATTAATTCCCATAAAATGCCAAAAATACAAGTCTTTGAAGTGCTTCAAGAACAGCAGACATTACTCTGTAATTAGTTCAAACACTGAAGGGTAGTTTTGTCACTCAACTTTCTATAAAAGCTTACTTCCTTCTTGCTTCTCACCCCCCCTCTTCTTTCTTTCCTTCCCAAAAACTAAAGGAAACCAAAGAGTACTAAACTGCACTTTTGAATATTTTCTTTTGTTTTCCCTCGTTTTCTTTCCACTCCAATATTTCCCGAGAAAATGTCGGTTGGGTTTGGAAAATGCAGCAAAATCCGCCATATCGTACGGCTTAGACAAATGCTGCGGCGGTGGAGGAACAAGGCTAGGATGTCCGCCAATCGCATACCTTCCGATGTTCCGGCAGGACACGTGGCAGTCTGTGTCGGGAGCAGTTGCCGGAGATTCGTGGTACGGGCGAACTACTTGAACCATCCAGTTTTCAAGAAACTGTTAGTGCAAGCTGAGGAAGAGTACGGGTTCAGTAACCAAGGTCCGTTAGCGATTCCATGTGACGAAACGGTATTCGAGGAAGTGCTTGGATATATTTCGATGTCGGAGTCGGGTAACCCGACCCGGTTGTTGAATCTTGAAGATTTTCAAAGGTATTGCCATGTCGGAGTTAGGAGTAAGCTTGATTTTTGGACCGATTCTCGACCGTTACTTCATGGGTTTGCTGATAAAACCATTTGGTAAGCAGAAATTAAAGGAATTATTAGTAATAAAAAAGAAAGAAATTTTCACGCTCTGATTCTGACCCGGGATCGACTCAGTCTGAGAGTAGGATGGAAAAGCAATTTTATATATACAAGTACAGTTGCCGAGTTGAATCAATCTTGACTCGGTTCAATTGCCCTGATTCATGGGGTTAATTTGATTTTTACTTATCATGTACAAAGGTGAGTTGGTGGGTTTAGGGAGAAACATTTTCCTTTTCTTTTCTTGTTTTCTTTTGGTTTTTTTCTTGTTACTTATTATCGGATTAATTGGGTCGGGTTGGTGAGTCGCGGCGGCGAGTCAGTATATGGAGCTCCGGAAGAATGCTTGGAGATGGCAGAAAGAGGTGGGCTGAGTTATATATCCACCTCCAAGTCGTCCCGGGTTCGAATGGGAGCATAGGCGAAGAGTAAAATATTATATTACCATTTGAGAGCTGAGAAAGAAAGTGAACCAAACAATGGAAGTGATTAATTTATAGTAGTAAATTGTAATAATCACTTTTTGTAAATTCTTTGTTAATTATTATTCGATGAATGAAATTTTTATAGACAAATTTGAATGTGTAAATGTCTTTAGTTAATTTTAATTTAAAAACTAATTAAGCTTAATTAATATTGTTAATGATGATGGTAGCCGTTGTTGGAGTCATAATAGCATCAATCCATGTGAAGGAAAAATTATGTCCCACTTGCCCTTTTCTCTTAACTTATTCCTCTTTTTTCATTTCCCCCACTTTTTACTCGCTTAAAATATACTAATTTGTTTTGTTTAATACTCCTACTATTTTGGAAAGTAACTTTTTTACCCTAAATTTTTAAAATTGTCATATTTTTCATCCTAATTTGAGTTTTTGTTATATTTTCACCCTGAAATTCGAACTTTTGTAACAATATCACCATAGGCTTAAGTTCTGAGGTAAATCGAAATGTCATCCCATGGTTAACAAATCTTAACCGTAATTAAAAGAAATGGAACATTTTTTTTTTTTTTTTGGAATTAAGTGTATCTGTTTATTCTCTAATATTGTGTATGTATTTTAAGTTCTTAAACCCTAATCAAAGTGAATCTGGCTAAGAATTTTAAAAGGCAATCAGTTCTTTAATTTCGAAACTCTACCTCTATTTATTCGTTTCGATAGCAATTGGGGTGATATTTTTATAAAAATTTCAAACTATGGTGAAAACATACAAATCTCAATTTATGGTGCAAATGTGACAATTTCAAAATTTTATATCAAAAAGTCACTTTGGCCATTCTGTAATGTGGGTAAAAAAAAAAGAAAAACAAAAGGTAAATATTTATTAATTTGTTCGATCCCATTATGATTCATTGTAAAGAGCAATTTTTACTTTTAATTTTTTTTTTCACACCAGCAATCTATTATTTAATTCAATTGCAAAAACACAAGGATTAGGGTAATGTTTTTTATCCCCATTCCTTTTTTTTGGGACAATGCTTAACATATCCTTATTATAACATTAACCACACCTAAAGCAAAATGGGGGACAACTTTCCTATTCATAATTTTATCGAGTCATTAAAAAAAAAAAAAATATATATATATATATATATATAGAGAGAGAGAGAGAGAGAGAGAGAGAGAGAGAGAGAGAGTCTAATTATGAGTGAATATATTGGCAAAAATAAGGGAAAGAAGGCCACTAAAAAACTAATAAAAAAAAAATTATAAACTTTATAGCAAAATCATTTAAAAACCCATTTGAAAACTGTGAGCTTTTCCTCCTACAAGCAAAGTGTTGATACAATTTACTATTTAAAATATAAATCGATTAAAGTTTTGTGACCAACTTATTTTATATAACTTATAAGGAAGTTTTACACAAAATTAATCCAAATTCAATATGGACTTTATTATTTGATTCTTTCTCCAAAATTTAAAATTATATAAATTGAAAACGGAATAGTATTAAAATTTTCTCATAAAAATGCGAAGAGAATCCTATTTTAATAACAATAACTTGACGACACAGCAATTCTATAATGAAGGGCAATTGTTTTAGACTAATGCAACGGTAAAGATGATTCAAAATGAAAATTTATACAATTATATATATAATTTTATAGTTCTAAACGAAGAAACTAAAACATTGTTTTGTAAATCATATATTGCGTTTTGATAGGTCGTAATCACTATTAGATTGCATTATGGTTTATTTATTGTACATTTCTTAACTTGTTAAAATTTAGAAAGTTTTGTAATGCTGGTTAACTATGTTTTCTGGATTTAGGCAAGTACGTAAATAATTTGATAGTTCTCAAAAAAAAAAAAAAAAGGGAAAAAAAAGATAGATTTGAGGGTATCATTGAAATAACAAAATTGTTGGCAGGCAACTACTACCTCCGTTTTCATGATATGTTTATATTTCTATTTTTGGGTATTTTTTTTAATTGTTTACGTTTCCATTTATAGTAAGTTTTGTAATTGTTTATTATTATTTTTTTATTGGTATTGGTGAAAAAATAAATTTTTTAAAGGGTTAATAATTTTTATTATTATTTCTGTATTGGTTTATTATTTTTGTATTGGTATTGGTGAAAAGTGGGTTTGTATTGATATTGGTGAAATAGTGAATGTAAAGAAATGAAAAAAACAAAGGTAGTACCTTTATTGGACCCTCTCTTCTGTACAGTCATACAAAAATCTACCAATCATAGCATCTTAAAATGATGGAATTTTGACTTTTCTTCGTATAACGAATTTTATGACCAAAGGCTGTTTTTTTTTTTTTTATATATTATTCATTCACATTCATATGGAGTGGAAGGTCGGTGTGGAGTTCAGTTTTAATTTGAGCAATCCATTATATTATTTTAGCTTATTACATCGATTTTTTGTATTTATTAAACATATAGTATTTTGTAATAACTTTTCTAGCAATTTTCTTGAATATTATTGATACTCTAAGTATCTGGTTTCTTAGAAATAAGTCAATAACTGTTTGAATAATAATGTTTAGTTTTTTCTTACAATTTTTTTTAGTAGTTTTTTTTTTAATAATGTTTAGTTCTTAATTACTTTTAATAATTACTCTCACTAATTTATAAAATGTGCCTTTTCATAAATAATATAATAAGTGGAAAATTTATTCTTTTAACATAGTTTGTATTTATTAGAATTTTGATATTATCAATATACTTAATACAAATATAGAGTCAATTTATACTGTATTACATAGAAAGTCATATTTATATTGGAGCAAGAGGAATGTCGTATTATTACATGATCTTTGTGAAATAGATAGAATATTTACTTTAAAGCTAAAAGCAAAAGTTTTTTATTTATTTATATTATAAAATGTTATAACTCTTTTAACTTTTACTAGTAATTTCTAATATTTTATAAGCATCTATTCAAAACAATTGGTATATACTCAACCCCATACTTCATAATCACTCTGTTAGGCAGTTTTTACATCTTAACTAACCACGAAAGTAGAAATCAAAATATATTACACCAATTTTTTTTTTTTTTATCAGAGATATACTCACACACCCAGTTAGTTTGTTAGCAGGAAGGGAGGCTTTTGCAACTTTTTGACACCTGAGAGGCTTGAACCGGCCACCTCAAGATGTTTTGCCGTTGTCTCTTCCATTTTGTCCAACCCCATCCCCAATATATTACACCAATTTGATGTAAAAAAAAAGATATTATAGTAATGTTTCCTCAAAAATAAAAAGTAAGATATTATATTTATATTTTGTATATAATCTAATAAACCAAATTTTAGAGTATTATACTAATGATCACCCGGCTAACCGGTATTAGCATTAGCTTTCTATTTTATCTGACCAAAATAGTTCAACAATGCTTAGCTAATTAAGATTGACGTTATTTAAAATAAAAAGAAGAAGAAATCATCATGTCAACTCACAAATGATCAAAATCCACTATCGGAAAAGTGGGTTTGAATAGAATTGGGCCAGTCATTTTGGTCAAAAACAATTCTTCAAAAATTAGACATTTAGATTTTGAATACCCATTTCCAACTTTTCAATGCATAGAAATCAAATTCAATATTGTGGAGCTTACACGTATCACATTAAAAAAAAAGAGAAGGGTACAATAATAAAATAAAGAATAAAATTGTACTTTCTATACATGAAACATTCGTTAGGCATTAAGAAAATACCAGTATTGTGAATGGTTAGAAAAATTTGGCCGGTGATGAGAAGATATATCATATTAAGAATAAATTTTTTTTTTTTTGCAATTTCATGTGTAGTGTTCGACTTCAAATTCTCTATTTGAAGATGGATGTCTTTGTCAAAGATCTTGAAAATATATATAGGACCGCGGTACTCCCTCTTTTTTTTTTAATTTAAATTTCTTTTTCTCTAAAAATCAAACATTTCACTTTTTTTTTGCGTAATCATAGTGCTTCAATATTCAGGTTGATTTGGAGCTTCAAGAAGGGAAGAATGTTTATGGAAAGATTTTAGCCCCGATCTACTTAGTTGCCAAATAATCTTCCCTTTGCCCGGAGTTCTCTTGTCAAATAGGCACACGTGGATTGGCTATTTTCA